>CAESWR010000080.1:195139-213181 GCA_903171835.1 Mullus surmuletus | reverse complement strand
GTTTACTATTATCATATTCAAATTTCTCCATGGTCATGGGCAGCTTGAGACGAGGATCATGAATTGTCTTGTTTTATTTGCAGTCTACTGTTGTGTTCCTCAGGAATGGCGGCTGGACTCCCTGGTCCTCATGGGGCCACTGCAGCAGCAGTTGTGGGATTGGTTTCGAAGTGAGGCAGCGTTCCTGCAACAACCCCTCGCCCCGTCACGGCGGTCGGATCTGTGTTGGCCAAGGTCGAGAGGAGAGGTGAATCACCAGTGGCGACTTTGTCCGACTGAAAAACTGACTGTGTTTTAACAACTCTAAGTGAGAGCTTTGTGTTTTTAGGCTGTGCAATGAGAAAAAGCCCTGCCCGCTACCAGTGCTGTGGACTGCTTGGGGACCATGGGCTCACTGCAGTGCTGAGTGTGGGGGAGGGGTCCACTCCAGGACCAGAAACTGCGAGAATGGGAACAGCTGTTCTGGATGTGCCATGGTACCAAGCTGCTCACGAAAAGAATGAAATTCCAAGTTAATCTGTAAAAATTGTGGGTTTATTTGTTTCTCTGGCTTTGTCTGTCCTTTCCCAGGAGTACAAGGCCTGCAACTTGGAGGCCTGCCCCGAGGTACGGCGCAACACACCTTGGACGCCCTGGATGCCGGTCAATGTCAGTCTAGACGGGTCCCGCCAGGAGCAGAGATTCAGGTACACCTGCCGGGCACTGCTACCCGACCCCCAGCAGCTTCAGCTGAGCAAGAAGAAAGTGGAGACCCGGTTTTGCCCCAATGATGGGTCAGGAGCTTGCCAGACTGACTGTGAGTACTGGGAATTAATGCGTAATAGAATATGTGACTTATTACTACAAATTAAGGACAAAATAACACATTGATAAATGAAAAAAAAATGCATTGTGTTGATACTAAGAATAGAATTTCCAAAATGAATATGCAAATAAAACATGTCACTTGTGAAGCAAGAGGGTGTAACTTTGTAACTTGATGAGATTTTTATAGTACAGTCACAAAGTAGAACTCTGCCAAGTCTGGCTCTATAGACCATTTTATCTCCCAAACCAGCTGGCTAGATGTGTATGTGTCTGGGCTTTAAGCAGGGCCACTGGTGGCGTCGCTCCCAGTTTGTCATAATAAACACAGCTGGTTTCATCAAAAGCAAGATGTAGCCAAACGGTGCCATCAATCAGCCGATTGATTTACCATCACTGAGGCATTTTGGGGAAGCAGATGTCCACTTCCTCCGCCCCTCAGAGATCCACTAACTTGTATTTTCTCTTGTGGAAGCTTTTAATACAAAAAGATAAAGACATTTTTTTACCCATTGCATATTTATTCCAACACAGTTGCAGCTGACAAAGTGAAATTATAATTATTATAAGTTTTGAGACTTCACCTTTCTATCATCTTTGAAGAAAATGAATGAGCTATGTCTGCTGGCCTCGGCTTGAGCCACAGAAGTCCTGATTCATATGTAAATAATTTGTGATCGTTGGTGCCTTCAGTATGTAAGTGTGGGTGAAGAGAGGAAATTGATTTATTTTTCAATGTGACCCACATTTCCCCTCAAATATGAATCTTTCATAACTCTGTGCTTTCTAATAACAAAGATAAATTCTGCTGCTTTTATTTGAAGTTTCTCAAATGTACTTGTGACGCAGGTTGTGCTGTTTAGATTAAGCTGCATTTTGGTGGCTGGTTTTCTGTGTTCAAGCTCTGGTGGAAGACTTGGTGAAAAACAGTGGCCGAACTCTGTCCCAGCCCCGAGGTGCGCACTGGGCTTCATGGGAAACATGGTCAAGCTGTTCCCAGCTGTGCTCCAGAGGCTTCCGGACCCGTAAACGCTCTTGCTCAACAGTTGAGGGCAGGGCCAACCCCAACGCTTGCGTGGGATCACCGGTGGAATATCAGGACTGCAACACCCAACCCTGCCCAGGTACATGACAGGCTTTTTGATCGGCAGAGTCCATAAGATACAAAGTTTACTTACACGTTCGCTTCACGTGTGTTCTAGTGAATGGTGCCTGGTCCTGCTGGTCCTCCTGGTCCCAATGTTCAGCCAGCTGTGGAAGTGGGCATTATCAGCGGACCCGGACATGCAATAGCCCTCCGCCCACCAACGGAGGTGACATCTGCATCGGCCTTCACACCGAGGAGGCCCTCTGTAACACGCATGCCTGTGAAGGTAATCAAAATGTATCTAACAGCACTTGAGATTATGGAACTCCTCTTTGGTTTGAAGTGAAAATTGAAGAGTAAACTTTATTTTGGACCTTTTGTCAGAAAACATAATTTTCATCATCTGATGCGATACTGAGACATTTATGGGCGAAGGTTGATATAAACTCAAACCACAGGAGGGAGATAAATCTTAAATCTTATGTAATCATGTTTCCATACCATTAAAATAATGTCAGTTTTTTAAAGGACTGATTATTTCCTCATTAAAAACATTTTCGTTATAGGTCTGATGCACTAACTTTTGTTAGAAAGTTTTGTCATCTATTAAAATGGCTGCACCATTGATACACTCCATCGATTCACAGTGTCTCCCCAGATTAAGTAATGGTGTTTTTATGGGTACTGATGGGAAATCGCGGCCACACAGCGAGTGTTGGATCAATATTTGAGTTGAGAAGGCAAATAACACGCTTGCTGGAGCTCATCCCAGTCTCCATTGGTTCAAAGTCAGCCAGAAATCAACCAAAAGTAAAATGAAAACCAACACAATTAACAAAATAGCATCAAATTTTGACCCCAACAATGGATGGAAGTCCTGTGTGGTCATTTGCACTTTCAAATTTGTGAAAAGAAGACATGGAACGCAAATTGGTGCAATCAACTTCTCATCCATTTTAGACTTTTGTTTACTGGACAAAGTAAGCCCAGTAGGCCAACAAAGAGGCTTAAATGCGACTGTTGACTAATGATGACCATTGCGTGGCGGCCAGCATTACCCAGTTTACAAGCACGGAGACCCACCGCACAGTTTCTCTGATGTGAGAGGCTTTATTTTGCCACTGAATGCACATTAAGCAGAGTGATATTTTGTGAGACAGCCTCCTCTCGCTGCCTTTATGGGACGGCCAACGTGGAACGTTGAGCTTGAAAAAGTTGTAATTAATCATGGTGTTTATGGAAGTTCAAACATTGTCCCTTTAACAGCAAACATGGTTTGATTCCAATTACATTATTCAATCTAATTCTTTGGTGTTTCAAAGCTCTTTTTCGGTCACCAGGCTGGGGCGAGTGGACAGGCTGGGGCGACTGTGATGAGGAGGGTCTGCAGCATCGCACTAGGCGCTGTAATGAGGACCAGGAGGTTGAGGCCAGTCTCTGCCAGGGCAACGTCACGCAATCCAGGCCATGCCAGCCTCACGAAGTGCCAGGTAAACACACAAACGCTAACCAATTAAATGCAGACTTATTCCCTCTGCAGAAATGAAATGAATTAACAATGATGTCGCCATTCTTCCTGCCTAGAGAACACCGAGGCCTTTGAGGAAAAACCCACAGCTCTTGTCATTTTTGCTGTAGCTGCAGTGACAGTATGTCTCTCTATTGATCTTATTGCCTCTCTTTCTCCAGTCATTTTACCTGGACAGGAGGACGCAAACTGTGGAAGTAAGTACAAATAAGCTTTTGTGCCAGTCCCAAATCTTTAGTCTTTCTCTCCAGTGTGTGCTCTCCTCCATTCCCAGCTAAAAATGTCACTCTGAGTCATCTAAACCAAATCAACACCAAGCTAAGTCACAAAGCTATCGACTGTGCTGCACTATTGTGTTCCACACACCTGGTCGAATATTGACTTTTTGTTTTATCCCCATGTGGATTGGATAAACAGGAAGTGGATAATATGTTGAGCGAGAACAGGAAACTTCCAATGTGCCTGCAGCAGGAGCTCAAGGCAAAGACATTCAGCCCTGTGCAAGCCAATCTTTCCCGAGTAATGAGGTCAGCTAGGTCAGAACTTCTGAATTGACTGCCATTGAATAGACATTGGCGTTAGCATACAGCAGGGCCGTTTCTATCTTGGTGGGGGCCCTAAGCAAGATGCTGTTTGGGGGCCCCTAGTTTGTCAAACTACAATGAAGAGATCCCTAGCCTAGACAAAGCTCCTTCGTATATATCAAGCAAAATAGATCAGGAGTGCATATTCCTATTTTATAATTGCAGTGATGTTACAGTAATACAGAAATCAAAATTGATCTGTTTTTATATTAAAGACTGAGATATTATCATTGCAGTTCATTTTATTCATATCCTACGTTTATTTTTATGCATTAAAAGGATGTAATAAACAAGCGAGATAGCTACAGATAAAGACAGGACATTTTAATTCTCCTCAGATGAGGCTTTGGGGCCCCATGGTGGCTTAGGGGGCCACCAGCATTCGCCTAGTTCGCCTATAGCAAGAAACGGCTTTGGCATACAGTAACTGTAGCTATGATGCTCTCTTACAAAGTCTCGTCATTTCTTCCCCTTTTAGACTTCACCTTGTTCCAGCTCGTAGCTGTGGGCGTGGCCAGTTTCTTTGCAGCAGCTCTCCTGTCAGCACTCATGTACACCTACTGCTTCCAACTGAGCCGCCCGTCAGCCGAGTCGGCCATCATCCACCCCAGCACGCCCAACCACCTGACCTACAACAAGCAGGGCAACGTCACGCCAAAGAACGAAAAGTACATCCCCATGGAGTTCAAGGTCTCATGTTTTGTTACTTTTTAAGGTGACCAAGGGCTGCAGATGTGCTGCAAACACAGAAACGCTGCAAAAAGAGAAACGCTGCAAATTCACGGAACAAAACGGAAGTGCACCAGGCCACTAGGGGAACCAAACTGAGGGATGGACCAATCCTGCGCAATCGGCTCCGCTTTAAAAACATGAGTGGGGTGTTTTTTCTCTATATTAATGAAGACGGAGATCGGAAATGTTAGTAACCTCCTGGTGGTTAATATTGAACTATTCTGTATTACGTAATAAAGTTTGAGTAAAAAAAGCAAACCCTAATGACTGTAGACCGCTGTGCAACAGGATCTTATCCTTGTTAATAAAGTTTTTTTTAATGAAAAGAAAAGACGTAGATCAGTTATTTTCCAATAATGCTGTTAAAGATTACGGCCAAGTGTTTCAAAACAACGTAAGGGAAAATGTACCTTTTTATTCCACTTCGTCCAAGTCCAGAGAAAATACATCCCACTCATGTTTAAAGAGGGGCCGATCCCACAGGATTGGTCGACCCCTCAGTTTGGTGCCCCTAGTGGCATGGCGCACTTCCGTTTTGTTTCGTGAATTTGCAGCGTTTCTCTTTTGCAGCAATTCTCTGTTTGCAGCATTTTTGTATTGGCAGCACGTTTGCAACCCTCGGCCACCGTACTTTTTAACATCATAAAAGATAGAGAAACATGATATTCATATTTTCACATTTTCACACACCGCAGACGCTAAACAAGAACAACCTGCACGTGAATGACGAGACCTGCAACCACTTCCCGTCCCCCCTCCCCTCAAGCAACATGTTCACCACCACCTACTACCCTTCCAGCCTGAGCAAGTACGACTTCCACCCAGACTCCCCCTGCCGGACCTACATGCACAGCTAAGAGACCACCGCAGGCAACAACCTCCAACTCAGCCCCCGGCGCCATTCAACGGGTTCAATGTAAATGAATGACAGCAACTTGACTCAAAACACAAAATACCTATTGTGTTCTAGGAATGTGTCTCTTTTATAAGTGAAATGCTGAAGACCTGTCTCATCCACAGTTCTTATCAGTCGTGCCAAGCAGGTTTGGTGTAATTCTCCCAATTATTTTGACAAATCTGCCATGCTTGTCGTGTTTTTTTCCCACTGTTTTCACTGTAAAATTTCGTCAGTACAGAGTAGTACACAGCATACTTCACGTCCTGAATGTCCAGAAATGTATCCGCACAAGCAGGAGGAGCTACATTTGTGCTCTGAGAGTCAGACTTCCCACTGGACTAAGAGACACTACCACTGGTGATTTCTGTGATCTCTTGCTTGGAATTTTTGCATTTCTTCTGGACAAAGACTTGTATATATGAGTAAAACACAGACTTTCCTCTCTGCTGCATGTGAATAGAGCAAAGAAATGAACTGAACTGAGACCTGCAGATTTCTGGCTTATTTGCTTTAATTTTTATGTTTTTGGCAGAATCAACAGCTGCAAGGCATGATTATGTACTTCAACATCATTGACCATGCAGGTTAGCTGACTTTCCATCAGCAAATTATGTTGATAATTGTAGGGGTGTTCACAGATGACACTATATTTTTGTATCTGCTGAAACAACAACAAATAATCACTTCTGTTGTCCAGGAATATGTTCATCAATCACCAAATATGCAAATGATCTACCTTGCCAACATCACAGTGTATGTTTTAGAGCTTCTCACCGTTGCATGATCATACTTGCTGCATGCTTCTATACCCTGCTTTAGAAACTGACGATTTTGCTTGCTCGAGTTGCTTCAAGTCTCTACTCTAAAAAAGAAAAACAAAAGTTGCACTGAAATTCACAGAAACAATGAAAGTCAGAGAAACAAACGGAATTGTGAAGGTTTTCTGCTTCGATGTAATAATCAATGACAACACTGGGATTTGTTTTTCACTTGACTATATCTTTTTCATTGTTGTCGGCCTAAATTCTGCCTGCCTGCATCGATTCTCTTGGTGCTTCACAGTCCAAAAAACAGACTAGGTGAGGCGGATACTCAAATTTCTCAAGAGACATAAACGCGAGTATGTATATGTATAGTGAAATTTTTAAATATATTCTGTTGAGTGTGACGTGCAGCAAGCAGGATAGTTATTTGTGTGTGTTGCAACATGCTTCCTAAAGTGAAAATTTGATCATTTCTGATAATATCATCAGTCACATCAATCCGAAACCATACGTACTTATGGAAAAGTTAATTACTCATAAATGTTCAAATATTCACAACTTTTATCTATGTTCTGTGACAGTGTTTAAAGCTACTGTAAAATGTAAATTGCTTATCTTGTGTTTCTGGAAATGTGAAGAAGAAATCAGGTCCCTGTGTTTACAGTGTTATGTAGCATGAAACAAACACCCCCAGATTGTGTGTGATCACATTCAGGAGACTGCATGTGTGACCCGCTCACACTCTGACATGAATATAAAGTATATGTTTATGTTCGTTGTACAAACACTTGGAAATATTCAGCCAAGGAATATTCATGTTTGGAAGGGAGGTTTTGTATCAGACTTTGACCGGCTTTGCACCAGAGTTTGAGACACAGCTTCATGCTCACAATTGGTTGATGGGTCCCATTGTGAAAAACACTTTGATTGAAAGCTGACTTTTGGACACTGTGAACTTTTGGTACTTTGTATTTTTTGTATAATGCACACTGTAAAAAAAGAACAAAAAACAGACAAGATGAATAAATCAACTTTGGTGCCAACATTTCCATGAATGTTATCCATCACAAACAATATTTTGATAATTCACTTTAAAGAAAGCGACATGCAATCAAGTGAGGCCTCTTAAAAAAAACAAAACCGATTAAAATACCTTTAGGTTTATTCGTCAGACGTTCTTCGGGCTTAGCGCATCATCCCTGTGTTTTAACCAACTGGGAACAGAAAATCTCCATAAGATGCTCCCAAGTTTGGTACCCAAGTTGGAGACTAGATGGATTAGATCCTCTCTCAAGTGTGAGGTCATCAGAAATGTCTGAGAGGGACTTTGAGCGGCCATACTTGCATCATCCTCTAGAGTTAAGCTCTGCTTTCGCGCATTTCAAAAGATTAATACGTGTAGATTTGAAGAAAGTGGTTTTGTATAAAAAAATGTTTAAAAAATCAACCCTGTGTGAATTGACACACTTGACTTGACTTAAAAAATGTACAAAAGTATCAAAATATCACCACTGAGTCAGTGTCACCTCTGTCAGAAGTTTTTATAAGCGGTTGATCTCCTATATATGAAAGAAAAGGTTGTGCAGAAAAAAAAATCAACATTTGTCCTCAGCAGTGGTGTCCCTGGCGACAACAGCCTAAATTTAACCAACTCAAAACAATCTCAGTCTGGCACTGCTCCACACATCTTGTCTCCCGGACTTGCCTTTTTTTTAAGTGGTAAAAAAGAACAAACCAAAACCCTAAACACACAAGTCACTAGTTCTTTTTCTAACTGTTGAGCAGAAGTTAAGCATTATTAATGAATGTGAATGGAACTGCAGTGTAGGAACAAGGCCAAGGCCAGTCATATGCCCACAGTTAAAGACTCCAGGAAAACAGAATAGAAACAGTGAATAAAGTGGGTTGAAGCTCCTATTTTTAACTTAACTAACCTAACTAATAGCTCACAAGTGAACTGCCCAACTCATAAGAACAAGCCGAACCAGCACAATGATGAGTGCATTGTCCAGTCAGAAAGATGTTTTCCCTCCTTTAAAATAGAAAAAAAGTGATTCACAGCCGGAAACAAAGATCAGGTGCTTTTCTGTTAGCGGACTTCAATCCCCTTCTGTCCTTTCAATAATTGATGCTGTTTGAGAGAAGGCAGGTGAGTCATGTGTAGCTGGAGATGCAGCGTTTTGTCCTGTATAGCATGGCGATTGGGTTTTCCATTTTTCATGTCAGATCTTTGCTGATGAATTATAGAAGCCGGGGCACCTGGTGAAAGATGCTTTTGAGACTTCCTTTAGTGTTCACGCAACGAGCAGAGGAACCACTTACTTATTTTAATCGGTTAGTTAAAGTTTTGTGTGAAAGTACATGCACAGATTGAAAATCACTTTTTCCTCAAGCGTCGTGATTGCAGATGAACCCGTGTGGGCGTCTCTGCAATTGGATTTCTCCGTTCCATCAGCACAGCGTTAGCTTCATAAAGGGGTCACATGAGGTGGGAACCCACAAATATTAGAGCGATTTCAGAGATGCTCCCGCCTCCACTATAATAGATTGGATTAATAGGTCACATTTAAACTGGCTGGGGAAACCGTTAATTAGCACAAGAGGGGAGCAACATATTCGATTTACACTGTCATGTGTATTTACAGTAATTGTGTATTTTATCAGAGACACTGTTGGGATGCATGTTTCACCAGGCCACGAGGCGCTCACTAGTCCTCAGCCTAATGTTCTAAACCAGGATGTTCTCACATGGTTGCTGTGCAAAGGCTTCAGTGTGTGTCGTTCACAGTCAGCCGAGCAGCGCTGCTCCACTGGGAGGGTCTCGTCTGCTTCTAGAAACCTTAGGACCGAGGACGGTCCTCGTGCACTCATGCTCTATATCTATTTTTTGTGCTCTTCCTTTCCTTTATTCCCTCCCATTTAAACGAGTGAAAACTGGAGCAAAAGCCCATAAATATTACACAGACCATCAGAGATTTGCCCGTACTCATAAAAGCGGTTTCATTCATGCTGGATTTCATTGCTGCACGAACACGAATTCTGTATTTTTGATGAAGAAAGTTCGGTTTTATTTTTTCAATCTCATTCAAGTTTTTGTGTTGAACTACATCACGCTGGGGAACTCTATAACTCTATATATATCGTCACATTTTTTCCGTACATGCACATTCAGTTCACGCAGGGTCAAACTCAGGGCAAGAATATCCTCACTGCAGCTCTGTTTCCCATGAAACTGCACTAAATACACCTGAATATCACTGTGTGGTACAACACTAGTTTGCTTGTGTATGACATGTTACATTCAAAGTGGGAGCCAAAGAACTTAATCTTCCCGCTTTTAACTCAGATAATCCACAACACCCACTTGTTCGGAGACCGGTCTGATCAAAGCGTTTTTCAACATGAGAGGACATAAGCCGGTAAAAACAAAGAGGGTCCTTTTCATTCATCTCTGAAACAAAGTGAGTGACAGAGAAAATTTAGGGCACACACACATCTTGCTTTCCTCTGAGTGACTGGCACAGAAAGCTATTCTGTGCGTGAGGGTTCATGCGATGGAAGGCAGCAAAGTGGGTTTTGAGTCGGTGGAATGTGCAGGATGAGATGGGTATTAAAAGCCTGTTTTCCCTCCTGCCAGGTGAGTGCAGATACCTTGCAGGAAAAAGCTAAACAGATGTGTACCGCTGAGCGCCTCAGACTTCTGGCTAAGTGCTAGAAATGGACGCGAAATCCGTTGCAGTCTTTGGGGTTATTTTTGCTCGCTGGTGGACTGAAAAAGAAAAGTAAGGCAGTGAAATTGCTGCTCTTTCCGTGTTGAAGCTCATCATCTATTGGTTCTGAGTGAGTGTGAGAGGAGCTTTTAGGTGCACGTTAAAGTCACAAAGTCTGCCGTCGGGGTGGAAATACTGATGATGATTATGTCACCATCAGAAAAATAATCATTTCATTTGATTAGTTTCCTTGAATAACCAAATAAAAAAATGCACTTGTAACATATGTCAAGTTCGTCATTTTGATCCATGTCCAAATTCCCAAAGAAATACCTGAGACACTCACATAATCATTGGCATATTTACATTTCAGATGTAAATGTGCTTCCTCAATCAATCATGCAAAGGATTGTGGGAGAACATAAGGGTCATTGCAAGTATTTGTGGTGTAATATCTCCCTCTAGACCTGCAGCAGTGGAAATACAGCTCAACATGTTCACGCTGAGGGGTAAAAAAATAACAGCATTTTGGCAATGTTGCCATCTGCTGGGCAACCGGAGGTAGCGGAACGTCAACTTGAACATGACGCTGTGACATTTATGGTTTTTTGTGTTTTCATGTTGAAAAAGCATCCAAACATTTTGACCCGTCTGGCTCAAATGATAACAAAACAACCTTTCATTTTTGACACAAAAATTAGGCTTTGAAATGTGAATTACTACCTTACTAACCTTGCTACAGTTCTGATGATCCATGGAACTTTTGAGAGCATTGTGCTTAGAGTTTTGAGAAAGTTAGGAGTGACTTGAAAAAATGTGCCAAAACGATTGAAAAAACTGTCAATTTTGACCCATTTTCCTTCTCATTCATCCGAGAAAATCCCATTGCTTTTGGGGACTTCAAAGGTGAGGAGTTGAGTCTCTTCATATAAACACTGTTGATTCTTTTTATGATCCACTCAATTATCAGAATCTGTCAGTATTCTAGAAACATCTTTGTCAAGTGCTGTTTGTGTACAGCAGTGGACCTGGAATCACAATCAACCAATCACAGTCCAGGTTTAGGTACATGGGCGCTTTGACTGGCCTTTACAACGGCACGGCGGTGATCAGCTGTAGAAAACATGCAGGTTCCGTCCCTGTGTCTCATTCGGAACGATCCAACACAGATATACAGTATGATGGGCTGTTTCTACGCTCTGCACCAATGGCAGTGCACAGTGAGGCAGCTCTGGCGGGAGAGGAGACAAATTCACAGTCATCAGCCAAGAAATAAGAAGTGTCATCACCAACGATTCCAGCAGGCTGAGGGAGAGAATCAAACTGCAGTCGCTGGCTATAATTTATCAGTTGAATCAGCCTGTCCATTGAAGACAGAGGTGAAAGGTCACAGATTGAATGAGCTGTGACAGGGAGTGCATCACTGTATGAGGATCCCACGGTAAAAACAAAAACAAAAAAAGCTTACTATACTGATTGGTCCTGTTCTAGGATACACTTTAGTCTTTCCGTTACTGCATTAAGGAATATGGCTTTAGTCCAGCCAAAGCAAGCCATGTCTACAAAGTCTGCAGACCCTGAGACGCAGCTGGCCAGCGTGGATGCAACATCACCAAGTGTGTGTTTGCTGGCGGCTGAGGTGGGCAACTGTGTGCGACGATGATTGGCGGTTTATCGGCGGACAAGAGTGGAGCTCCTCCCACCACGATCGCCATCCCACAGGAGGGTTTTTGTCTCTCAGTGAATCTATTTCAGGAAACAAAGTCAAAGTAAAATTAGCTAAGATGGAGAGGTAGACTGACAGACAGACAGACAGACTGACAGACTGACTGATAGATAGACAAGCAGATAGATAGATAGATAGATAGATAGATAGATAGATAGATAGGCAGGCGGAGAGACAGATAGATAGACAGTCAGATATACAGATACAATAGATAGATAGACAGACAGACAGGCACATAGATAGATAGATGGATAGATAGATGGATAGATAGATAGATAGATAAAGAGATGGATAGATAGACAGATAGGATACATAGAATAGATAGATAGATAGATCGATCGATCGATAGATAGATAGATAGATAAAGAGATGGATAGATAGACAGATAGGATACATAGAATAGATAGATAGATAGATAGATAGATAGATAGGCAGGCGGAGAGACAGATAGATAGACAGTCAGATATACAGATACAATAGATAGATGGACAGACAGACAGACAGATAGATAGATGGATAGATAGATAGATAGAATAGATAGATAGATAGGCAGGCGGAGAGACAGATAGATAGACAGTCAGATATACAGATACAATAGATAGACAGACAGACAGACACACAGATAGATAGATGGATAGATAGATGGATAGATAGATAGATAGATAGATAGATAGATAGATAGTTTGAATGATAAGTTGGATAAAGTGTTGGTGAATGGATGGGCATCTTTTGAAAAAGGCAGCCCCAGCAGTGGAGCTGTTTGGCTCCGGTCCACGCTGGTTTCAGTGGATCCCAACTTCCTGTTTGGAGAAGCAGGACGCAGCAGCATCACTTCTCGTCTGTCCCATCAGCGCCAGAAAAAGCTCCTTGTTGTGTCGAAAATAGCCGCTCGCCGCCTCTCCCGTCGGCCTCTGGGGCTAAATTAAGACGCCCCCCCCCCCACCCACCCCCCCGTCCTCCTCCTCCTCCTCCTCCTCTTCCTCCCTCCTCCTCCTCTAAAGTAGTTCCGTCCATCACCGGCTGCCGCCCGTGAGCTCCACAGCGCGTGGCGAGCCCCGGTGCGCGCGTGTCCTCGGCTCACACGGCGCGAAGCTGGAGCACGCGGCCCGGAACCCGCCGCCTCTCCGCTGGGCTGGACCCGAACAGCCAGCCCTCTGGACCGATGTGCTGGCCGAGATGTCCCGACACATCTACATCCGGAACAAGATCGGCGAGGGCATCCAGGCGCCCATCTTCCAGGTGAGCGACTTTAACCCCCCCCCACACACACACACACACCGGAAAAATGCACATTCATCTCATCTTGATGCACACAGCAGTCTGTTATTTCTTTAAAAAAAAAAAAAAGTTGATTACACATCATAAAAAGTCACTTCACCTCAGAAAATATGCATGCATAGATGTAACATTGGAGTTTACTCGCCCATCTGCTGCAGATGTACCTGTCTGAGTCTTAATAGGTGGGTTAGAAACAGGGTTTGAAATTAGAAATCATCTAAATGTTGCATAATGTATCGGAAATATATGTTGTGGCTCTTTTAACAGTATCAGAAACCTTCACTTATATTGTTCCTTACAATTGGCAATTGGCAATTATCTTTATACTGTTCAGTATTTCCAGAAATGTTGTTAGTTAAGATCGTGATTAAGGATAGTTCAGTGGCCGGAAAAAACTCATTGTGGCTGGAAGAATTTTTGACTTACCTGCCAGGACCAAAGGTTAATTTTATACCCTGGTTAGAAATATTCCAGCATGTGATCATGGACTTTTCTTTTTTTTTTTAAACATTAAATCATAGTTTGGCGGACACTTGTCCTCATTTGTGGTTGCTCCAGCTCTGTAAACCAACGACACGGAACAATCTGCATTGGAATGGTTTTGTGTGATATAAGCATAAACACTTTCTGGATTTACATTCATGTTTTTATATGCTGGGGGCAACACACCAACTTTTCATTGTCTGATTGAAAAATAATATTTCCTCGCGATTTTCCAGAGTAAGATTCATGATTTTATTGTGGCAATGCAAGTGCAAATAAACCCATTTTTTACAGTCAAAAATTGTGGCTGACTCGATCGACAGTGTTCCCTCACATATGGTTCCACTCGTCGTATTAAAAGTCACACAGGAGCCGCGTTGTATCAGAGGATCACTGAGACCAGGCTGCATTTATTTTAATAGGCTGTTAACTGCTACGGCTGGTTAAGTCTCCTTCCTTTGCCAAGCTTGGCTTCACTGAGAGGCAGCAGTTGTAAAAAAAACAATCCTTGTGGAAATAAATGTTTATGCCAAATACACTAGAATATTTATAACTTCTTCTGCCAGGGTAAAATTAGTATCATTCTGGCAGAAAAAAAACATGATGGCTTTGGGTCATAGGAGAGCTGATGAGATGTTTTTCCTCTCAATGCTGATATTAATAGAAGATTATTTGTCTTCTTAAATCATCATCACCTCATCCCGCCTTCATGAATCGAGAGACGGAGGGATGGTGACCCAGATTAATGGCCCTGTTTTATAAATTCAGGGAAGTATGTTCTGACTCCTTACCGGTGACATTGTCATTAACTCTGGAGATTTGAACCGAAATGGGGCAAATCACTGGCAGATAATTAATTTAGCTCCCTGGAGATGGACTCTGCTGGTATATTTGGACTTTTTGGAGGAGCAAAAGAGAGACTGCGAACTGAGGAGAAAAGTAAAGAGGAAACTAACCTGAACAGCTGCTAAAAAACAACAAAAGCAGCTTTAATAGAAGTGGAAGTTCTGCTGATGTGCAGAAATGTGACCTTGCAGGGTGTATCAGCTTCACGCGGCTTTAAGGGACAAATTTGACAAAAGGAAGGTGGTCCTGTCGCTTGACATCTGTGCCCCCCCCCTCCTAACAGGTGAACCGAGGGACTTATTCCAGGAGGAGCCGCCTCAAAAGATCTGATGGCAGCACCACGTCCACCAGCTTCATCCTAAGACAGGTACAGTCGGGCGGACAAGCAAACATGCGCATCACAGAGGTGGCAGCGATTCTTGTTGAAGTGACATCAAAATGTCGCGCTTTCAAACGTTTTTAATGGCCTATTTCACGGAGCATCAAAAATTAGGAATCAAGAAGCTATAGATAGATAGATAGATAGATAGATAGATAGATAGATAGATAGATAGATAGATGGATAGATAGATAAATAGATGGACAGACAGACAGCCATGACAGGCTTCAAAAAAGTTACGACAATCTTGTGTTCACCCGAGGTTGTGGCTCCAAAGAACAACTCAGACCGGGACAGATTGCGAGTAAGGAATCCACTGAGGCGACTGCGTGACCTGCTGGTTTTTAATCATCAGAGTAATTGTCATTTTTAATGATGCTGACGAGCGGGACACATCTTTCGCGGGTAAACGTGCCACTCTTTCATTTCGTAGCGCAGGTGGAGCTGTGGAGCCTCTGTCTTATTTGCTTGTGGTAGCAGTGAGGCTGCGGCCTGTAGGGGGCAGCAGTCTGCCGCTTGCCAAGGAGCCCACTGTGGTTGTCCATGGAAGCGTGAAGCAACTTCGAACAAATGGACTGAGGGTGTCTGCCCACTAACAGTTGTCACTCATAACTCAAAGCTACTCATGTTTATTGACCATGCAGTTGAAATTATGGGTGTCCCAATACAACCTTTTCACTTCCCATATGATAGCGATATCAATCCGATATGATATCAGCACGAATCATACATACTTTTATGACTTATTTTGTGGTATGGAATGTTAGAGAAGGCTTGATCAAGTGATATTACTGAAACAGAAAACAAAACAAAACAACTGTCAGCAACAGTAGGTGTGAGAAAAACACATAACACATAAGTTTTAACCTTAAACATAGGAATATTCTACAGTTGAATAAAATGAATAGAAAATGAGTTAGAAGACCCTGAAAAATAACCTCATAATTCAATAAAAACAAATTATACTTTTAAAATGCAAAATAACAATTCAATAGAAGTGCCGGAGCAGAGTCTGGAATGGACTGTTTATATCGGAGATTTTAGATGGAGGCCAGTATAATCCATTTTCTTGCTAATATCGGACCGATATCCGATATCAATATTAGATCTGGACCCCCCTAGTTGAAATCAGGGTTTCCTCTGACCCTGCCTGATATCTGAGCAGGCTTCACCTTCACCACTTCCTGAGTTTAAGGAAGCCCCTTTCTTTCCTGTCTGTCATGTTTGGACATGCTGATTAACCCAGGTGTGCATGCTGCCTGACTCCTGCAGTCACACCTGGACTAATCAGTGTCCAATAATGACAAACACGAAACAAAGCTGACTGAATCATACATGACCCTGCTATTCAGTATGCCAGAGAAATATTTAGTATGTCCCAATACGTAATATGGAAAATGTAGTACACTGAGGGATGACCTACTACATCCGGCTGGATTTTGCAGGACGCGAGTCAGCATGCAACATTGCCATTCTGACCCACAATTCTCAGAGCCTGTGACACATAAGGCAGTGTTCAAGACACACTGGGGTGATGGGAGTAGAATGTCCCAATGGAAGGCATACCGCATGAAATAGTAGGTATTTGCTGATGGTGGACGCAGTACATACTAGAAATATGCAAGTATTCGGAATGCCGGCTTATGCTCTGTCAAAATGCTCAAAAAGCAAGACCTTTCTATTTTTGGTCCTTAAAACTAGATATTTTCACACACCCTCTGTGCAGAAGACCCTGTTTCCACGTTTTTGTGCTTATTAGAAGTAGTATCCATCCAGTATCCATGCTACCCCTGATATTCTGTATGCCAGAAAAAGATGTAGGATGTCCCAATGCGTAGAATGTGAAAAGCGTTCAAGACACACCATGATGGCGGGAATAGTATGTCCCAATAGTATGAATATTTGATGAAGTAGTGGGTATTTTGTGAGGGTAGATGTAGTATATACTGTTAGTAAGGAGTATAAGCATGCGATTGGGACCGCAGCCAGAGTTTTTGTTTGGCACGTGTTGTGGTGGTTTGTGCTAATGTTCACTGTTGAGGCATTTGATTTTGGAACTCGACGCCAATGCTTCGAATTCAAAGCTGCAACAATGATCAATTAAAATGACTGTAAAAAGAATGGAAGAATTCTACAGTGGACAGTAATTTACTTGTTTTTTTGCCATCAAATTTGGGATCGATCCACCGATTATGAGGGTTTGTTATTTTTCAGATCAGCTGCTCTCGATTGAAATATGGAGAGAAAAAAGAAAATAAACGGCACAAAAATTCAGAAACACATTAACAGACGAGCTTTAGTCCAGCAGATTTCTCTGCATCAACTGAGCCAGGCTACACGTGTTTCCTGCCCTCGCTACAAGCAGGAGAGGATGAGAGGTAACAGGGAAATGGAGGATGCTGCTCCCCTCTTTTTACGCCTCCATCCCCCTCCCCCGTCCCCTGCTACCTCCCTGCACTAAAAGGAGGAAGGGAGGGAAAAAAAAAAAAAATCAAGCTGAGCGCTCATCCAAGCTGAGTGGACAGCCAGCCAGCCAATCAGCTGCGTGCACATTGCCTCTGTCATCGGGCTTGGATATTGAGGAAGGATCCGCCGCTCTGCCTCTGCTGCCTCTGCCGCCTGCCGCCGCCGTGTGCGTGCATTTGTGTGTGGGTGTCGGTGCGTGCGTGATGAAATGAAACGCCAGGATTGGGCTACCTCCAGGGAGAGCCTCTCCATCCTATAATGTGAGCCAGCCAGCAGCGCTGTGGGATCAGGGAGAAGCTGCATCCATCAAGCGACGGGCCTCCGGAGGACCAGGCGTGATTCAACGGGAGGGGAGATCTTTTTTTAAATTATTCTTCTCTGCCGTGGAGAGAGGGGATTGTCGTCATCCCCCCGTTCCCATCCATCCTTTTTTTTTCTCTCTCTCTCTCCCTCTCTGTCTCTCTGGTGCCCCCTCCTTCCTTCCTCCTCCGCCTCCACTCTCATTTTTCCCCCCCTCATTCTTTTAGCGGCGCTCGTTGGAATATCAAACCTCCATGTATGACAATTTGTACCTGCATGGATTTGAAGACTCGGAGGCGGTGAGTGTTTGGATGTGTGATTCGTCCTTTGTGCTCCCTTCTCTCCCTCTCTCTCTCTCTCTCCCCCTCCCTGTGTGTGTTTATTGATGGATGTAGCTTGACACACACACACACACACACACATACACACACACACACACACACACACACACACACAC
>CAESWR010000080.1:176096-192605 GCA_903171835.1 Mullus surmuletus | reverse complement strand
AGATGCAAGAGATTGATCCTCCAACAGTTGAGAGTAGAGTACAGTAGAGGGTAAAGTTGGCAGAATATCGCACAAATGAGAATACATTCTAGAATTTGAGTGTCATTTGTGGGACTGTATTTCAAAAAACAATAAGCAGAGATTTGATAAAAATCTTCAGTCAGCCACTATTTTTGTTTTTTCAATTACATTTGGTAAATTTTCTGTCTCGATTTTAATGACAATGATAGTTCAGGCCTTTTCAATCGGCGGTGAAAACAATCCAGTCCATTTGAGGATGCTTGAGATGTGAAAGTTCTCCCGTGTCGTTAAAAGTCCCTTAACAAGCATGTGGACACGGCACAGCGTCTCGCCCTTGACACATTGGTCAAAGGATAATAATCTCTTAAGACTCTGCTTTGACACAGGTCGGCCTATGACTCACGCCCGTCCCCCTCCCCTCCCCTCACACAAACAGTTTCTATAGCTGCAATTAGCGGTCCGATCAGCCTCCGACCTTCTGTGTGTGTATAATGTGTCTTGAAGGTTCTGTCATCCAGCGTTTGTACAGTAACTCACATGCACTTCCTCAAGCCCTGTTGTCGCGTTTAATGCTAATCTTTCTAGACTGGAGTGCTTCAGTGCTTCATTTCTAGCCCGGCGTCCGTGGCTTTTTGTCACTAAAGCCCCTCCGACAGGGAGAGACACTTGAATCCCATTAACCGCCGCGACATTTTCACTGTAGCTGAAAAACAACGGCCCTTATGTGAGAGACGCTGCCTTCCAGGGATGTTGCAAAGTCTGAAAAAAAAAAAAGAGGGAACACCAACTGAAGGGCCGTTTAAGACAGACCTTGGAGGAAAATACAATCAGTCAACAGAAAAACTCAATTTTATACCAAATTCCCACTTTTATCTTTATGAATGAGTGATTTACTTTCAATTTCTCATGCGGTTATTGTGTGTGTGTGTGTGTGTGTGTGTGTGTGTGTGTGTTGCTGTGCTGCTGTGTTTTTGAGGATGGAACCTTGAAAGACACTTCAGGCTTCCTAAAAGGGTGTTCGTCCCAGAAGAAATTGGCTGAAGTTTGGTTCATGAAATTGACGCCTTTATTCGCTCTTCTGCTGCTTTCTCTCTGTGCAGATATTTTTAGCGACGCTCGTAGGCCCTTCGTCAGCAGGGGGGGCAGGTTTTAGAACGTCCCGGTGAAAGTCTCACAAGTTGTTTTTTTTAATGCCGACAACTGGAAGTCAGCACAACATCAAGACATTTCCCCGCACTTTGAAAAGACTGATCGGCTCAGGTCTTATTTTCAAATGGATTATCGTGTTTGGACTAAAGGCAGGGTTTAGCAAAAGTAAGAAAAAGTTTAATTTGACTTTTTCCTTTAAAGCCAATTTAAAGAATAGATCTTACACTTGACACATAAACCACTAATATTTTTTTATATTTAATGTATTTTTCTTGTAATTCACATCCATTGATTCTGAATTTAATTTTCAGCTAAAACTTCACTGCTCGTTGAAGAGAGAAATTTGACTTTTTTTTTGTATTTATGTCGGCCAAGACAGTGATGAAAGGCACCTGAATGCAGCCTGAATCAAAACATATCCATCTGTATTGGTTTTTTCACAACGCCGGTTGGATACGTTCCGGGCCAGCGTAGCTCCTGGGCGCACGGAACCCCTTTAGGCCCCACAGTGAAGAAAGGGAGTGACAGACTCTGAAATAAAGAGTGGGAGGCTCGGCGAACAAAAGCAAATGGGGGAAGGGAAGAGAATTAGGTGCAGATTTATTTCCATTTACCTTTGAAGTCGGAACTGGGAATGACGTCACACCCGAGTTATCGGCGTTACAGTTACATGGCTTTTACTTCCCACAAAACGCATGAAAAACTAAAATTACACTTCAACAGCATTTCCAGGTATGGATGTTGAAAATACTAGCCTAAACTAACTAATCAGAAGTGCTACCTAAATATCGTATCCCGATGAAACTTCCGACTCGGAATTCGGAAATTCTGACTTCCGAGTACAAGTGGAAGGCACCATTATAGTGGAAGGGAAGCCCGATGATTGAGGCATGGTACTGCCTCTGAAATTCTGCTTCAATCTCAAATGTACGACTATTTGACTTTCCTGTGGTTTATTTGGAGCTCAGTCTCACTCGTAAAGTCTTTGCGATCACTTCACCTGCAAAAAAAACCCTTTCTCTTGCATAGAATCACCCGTTTCTTTTGCCTGTCCTGTAATTTTCTGCATTAATGCCGTGCTGTGTCTCTGTCTTTCTTTATCCCCTCTTGTCTTTTCCAGTAAGTCTGGAGGGAACTCCTCTTCCAGTGTAGAGGATGAGGTCTCTGCCTCTATCCGACCCCTCATATCCTCGGCAGGTGAGGACATCGGCAAAGGGGAGAGGGCTCTTAGTAGCCAGCTGCCCGCTTAGAGCCGAGCTCCCTGAGCCACAGCAGCAACGTAGAATAAGCCTTTAAAGCCTTCCCATGTCTCTGCATAGAGCATAAGTTCACTGCGTAGAGTTGTTGGTACATTTTCCCATGATCCTCCTCTTCCTCCAGTTGAGGACTGCAGGCGCTCTGAGACTGGGGCTTACCACAGTGTGAACCCAACGACAAGACTTTGAACCCCCCCTGAACTGCACTCATGTGACTTTGTGAATATGACCATAGGAAAATAGAAATACTTTTTTGATGTTTCATATTTCATGATAGGTTTGCTGTAAATGCTGATATGAATCTGTGTGTGCGACGTGTGTGATATGTGGCGACACCTCCAGCAGCCGCAGCCACTGACGACGCTGTCACTGTTCTCTCTCCCCTCTTACAGGAAAGCAGAAACAGAAAGTGGTAAGTTGGTGACGGTAAAATAAAAAAAATAAAAACAAAAAACACAACACTCATTAAACTCCATCCACCGGACTCCTGTTGCCGCCATCGCAGACCGACAGGACGCAGAAGTAGATCTGCAACATTGTGTCTGACTTAAATTGTACAATACTCATGCCAAAATAATCATAGAGAGCACCCCCCCCACCACCACCTTCCCGTGGTCCCAAAAACTGTAGAGAGGTGTTTTACAACGATGGAAAAAGAAGCCAATACCTCAATCTTGGAAGGATGAAGTTCCTTAAAAAAATGCCCTTGCTAGCACTTCTGAAGCTCAGTTATGAACTAGTAATTACTTCAGTCGTCATATGAAATCAGTTTAACTAGTCAGTCATCCAAAACAGGCTGTTATGATTGACCATAACTTTGAAATGTAGCTACACCTCAAAGCTGAAATTCAAACGCTAAAATAAATGAAGAAATTTGCAGGTTAATTAGAAATACAAAATGTTTTTGACCTCTCATAAATGACTATATTAGAACAGAAATGCTCACCCAAATGATCCTTTAAATAGTGTATTTATTAATTAAAGAATACATCCTGTGAATTTTTTTTTACAAAGAATTCAAGCAGCCATAAGATGCTGAAGCTTTTCATGATTGGACATTGACATGAAAAACACGTTTTTTTTGTTAATTTCGCATTTTCTCAGCATCTTAATGGCTGACACAACTCCATACAGCTCCGGTAACATGTCGTACTACCACTTTGGCATGGTGCAGTGTTGTTTGTTACTGTAGCATCAGCTCTGGTAAAGTGTCAGAGTATACTTTTGTGACTATTTGACATCATTGTGCAGCATTCATTTATGTAGCAAATGATAAAATTGATCAAAATGTGGTAAAATGTTCTCTGTAACTGTGGTGGAAATACAAGAAAACCCATTTGAAGATGTTGAACTGATATAAAGTAACAATAAATAAATGTTTCCCTTTTTTTTATTGCATTTTGACAAGGACATTTATTATTTGCTACATCCCCCCAACTTTGCAAAAAACAACAACAGCCTCCATTTAACACATCTGACTGTAACTCATCCCGCTCTGCTGTACATTATTGCTGTCTTATTATTTTGGTGTTTTTCTGTGTTAATTAATTGTTAATTTTGAGTTAATTTTGGGTCCATTGTCTGCTCTCTGATAAGCTGACTGCTGCTGATTAAAAATCTTTGCATTGGCAGACGGAGCACATCCCCCCATATGATGTGGTCCCCTCAATGCGGCCCGTGGTGCTGGTGGGACCCTCGCTCAAGGGTTATGAGGTGAGCCACAGATCCCGACGGCTGAAAATGCTGAAAACAACTAGCTGCATTGCTGGTTGACGAACTCAGAAAATCATTCACACGAGGCCTCTCAGCAAAAATAGCCATCTTTCTCCGAGTCCCCCGAAATAGCTTGCTGCTGGCGGAGTTAACTGCAAGTGTGTCATCACCCACGTAACATCCAGATTGCAGCCAGACTAACCAAGGCACTCAAAGGTCGGGGTGGAAATATGCTGCGTAATTGGCAGATTCGGCCTACCGTAAACGCCGGGGCTCGCACTGCCCGCACACAACATTATGAGCTGACGTGAAAAGGTCGAGGACGTGAGTCAGCAGGCAGGAGGGGGGAAAAGGTGAAACGGCAGCGAGGAAAGAGGGGGAAAAAATGAAACGCAACAAAAAATAGCAAACAATTGTGTAAAATCTGCAACCCCAGAGCAAGCTGCCACCTGCTGACAAGTCCTTTACCTCCTCACCTGACTGGACTGTTCCATCTACTCAGGCTTCACAGGGGAAGAAGACAGAATTGTGAAAAATAAATGTGTACAAGTATGATATTTACAGGCTTATGTGTAGTTAATTTTCTAGTAATCGGAATTTGAATTGTGCTTTCATATGTAATCATCACATGCTGCCGGAGTTGCAGCTAAAGGGGTTATACTAAGATTGACAAAACAAATAAGGCACACAGTTAATGAAATAATGAAATACACAAAACTGCTAATCAAAACATCTTCTGCCAATGTTTTTTTGCTGCTGTATCATGGATTTATATTTGATTGGGTTGTGTTTCTTATCGCCCACTCTCCTCCTCTACTGTGCAGGTTACAGATATGATGCAGAAAGCACTCTTTGACTTCCTCAAGCACAGATTTGATGGCAGGTAGGACTGTAATTTCATGTCCATGTCATAAATATGTCGACTAATACACATTTCCTGCATAAAATATAAACATAACGTTTTTCCTGCTGTCTGGTTTTTGCAGGATATCTATCACCCGAGTCACAGCAGATATATCTTTAGCTAAGCGGTCTGTTCTCAACAACCCCAGTAAGAGGGCCATCATCGAAAGATCCAACACTCGCTCAAGCTTAGGTGAGAAATGCTGCTCTGTGAGACTGGTTTTTATGACATTCTTTGACTGGATAAAGGGCTGGAAGATTCCTAATATCCAGCAGAGGGCTGAACTCTTGCTTCAATTGCTCCTTCAGTAGAGTTAGAGTAGAGTATTGATCAGCATTTTGTAAATAATGGTCCCATTTAGGGTCACATTTGCAGTACATTAGCACGCAATCCAACCTCAAAGGATAAAACTATTACAATCTATGTTATTTTGTAGAGCCCAGTTAATGACAGCTCCAGAAATGTGTGAATTTACTGTAAGAAGACACAAAACGATCACGTTGAACTGTGATTGATCATATTTGACTTGTAATTTGTGTTCACAGCTGAGGTGCAAAGTGAGATTGAGAGGATCTTTGAGCTGGCCCGCTCCTTGCAGCTGGTGGTGTTGGATGCAGACACCATCAACCACCCTGCGCAGCTCCTCAAGACCTCTTTGGCTCCCATCATTGTCCATGTCAAAGTATCCTCGCCAAAGGTATGCTGGTACACGGTATATGCAAGCTAACTTTGAAGGAAAACAGTTTTCTCCCATGCTTAAACTTCATCTGATGTTTATCATCTTCATTTGTGTAGCCAACACAGATCTGTTAGGGCCGCAGTGGGAAAGTCAGTATGAGAACATGTGTATGATCTCCACAGCTATTGAGGCGGAGACAAACAACAAGATCACCTAGACATTTTAAGAAAGAAATCCAGCTTATTGAAAGGTAACGGTTCCTGTGCCAGGTTGATATCTTTCTTCCACTGATGTAGCAGCTGCGCACAAGCACAAGATTCCCTCTTAAACAGCATGAAATACTTTAAACGCCTCTGAGAGTCAGCAGAAGGTTCAAATCTGCACTCGGCAACCTGCACCATGGCACCTTTGCATGGAAGTCTGCTGCACTTTTCCCTCTTTACTTTCAGACTAAACCAAAACTCCCAAATACCAACATCAGTCTGTACAAATGAATCTGCTTCTTAATGCAGATTGAGAGGATGCCCACGTGTAAAAGCTTACTGGTCAGGTGGATTTCACACCATCTGCATGTGACATGCATGTTCAAAGACAATTGAGGATTTGTATTAATTCAGCTGCTTGTTTATAATATAAATACAATCATTCCTTTTTAGCTTAAAAGTGACCGTACATAAAAATACTGACTGCACAATCAAGCTCAATGTTCATTGTGTAATAATTTTTTTTAATAAAATGCAACTCACCCAGTCTACCACCCCACAACATTTATAGTGCAAAAAAATACCCAAGTGCCTAAGAGTTTTCTTCAAGAGCTTAATGACTATCCACCATTTATTAGACAATGCACATCATATCAATACAAGTTATCACATATGAGGACTGACTTTGTGTTTTGGTGCATCAACTACAGTGAAACAAAACAAAGATGGAGAAGGAAACATTACTGCGAAAAGAAAATAGAACAGAAAGAAAATAGAAAACTGCTCATTAAATATGACAAATTTAGATATACAATGTCATAGCATGCTAGCTGAGTGATAAATCCTTTGCACTTGCAGAAATGTCCAAAATTCAAGGTATTAAGCTTATTTAAAATGTGGAAGTGGATGAACCAGCATGAACTGAATTAATTAAGTTGGACTATTTAAACAACGGATGATTAAATCAGTGCCACTACTGAAAATCCTTTGCCAAAAAAGCCACATCCCAGACACCCCCAGTCCTCAGGCATTCAGAGCCTCACTCTTAAATAGTTAAATCTATAAATTGTAGTCTGGCAACAACGAAGTCAGTTTTTGGCCCCTGGAGTCTTTAGAGGAAAAGATAAAGCAGATAGAGTCACATAGACGACTGCAGCTTCTAAATCTCTGCACACAGTAGCATCCTCAGTCACGTCCGCGATCTCCTCAGCTCCTCCTGAACCAGGATTCCACTATTTTTGTTCTTCTCATGTGACCAGAAGGGTACCGGGTGACCTGAAACGGGCATCATCCGAAGCTGCTGTACTTTTGATTCAGTCTAACTAGAACACCATGTTCTTTTCCCGCTCCAGGTTCTGCAAAGGCTTGTGAAGTCCAGAGGGAAGTCTCAGAGCAAACACCTGAATGTGCAGCTCGTGGCAGCTGACAAACTAGCCCAGTGTCCACCAGTAAGTCGCCTCCCTCCAGTTTTTGAAATATGAATGGCAGTAGCTCAAGTAGCGGTATTCCTTTTTTCCACCTTTGTAATATATTTTTCGAATAGGAAATGTTTGACATCATCCTGGATGAGAACCAGCTGGAGGATGCGTGCGAGCACCTCGCTGAATATCTCGAGGCCTACTGGAAAGCAACCCATACCTCGATGGCAACCCCGCTGAACCCCCTGCTGGGACGTAACCTGGGCCCCACTTCCCTCACACCTTACCCCACCAGCATCTCTGGACTGCAGGTTGGTGTCAGCTCTTGGACGGATTGTCAGTTACTGAAAGGTTCTCTGGGAAAAGGGGAGCTTTTGAAGTCACCGCTTAGCAGTGCCCACGCTGGCTGTAAAGCGTACTGCAGTCAGCGGCCCAGCACAAGCGCGAGCGAACACGAGCACTATGTGAGCGAGTACTGACGGCAGGGACACTAATCCAGTGATTGGTGATTATTTTTGCAAGCTAGCCGAACGGTCAGCCTTTTACCAACTTTGCTGCATGCAGTAGGTGGTTTTTCAAATTAAGGGATCTTGCCAATGCCCCGCCCCCCCCACCACCACCAAAGGCGGTTAGTCGTGCTACTTCAGGTGGACCTAAAAACCCTTTGCCTGTGAGACGTCATGGTGCCTTCAAGTGCTACTCGTAAACCTCAGAAATCTAACTTATACTTGAATGATAGGCAGGTTGTTTAAAACGGGAGAGTTAATCTCTTTTCTTATTTTCCTTTTTAGAAATGCAGACATCTGCCATACCTTAGTGTTCTTTTATTACTGGAGCATTTTTAAAATAATTACAGACATAGCAAAGCACAACCATACATTCCGGTTTTCAAAATTCCATTAAATAACCAAATCAAATTGTTAGCAGTAGTTGTTATTAGAAAACCCAAGCATATTCTTGTACTGGGTGTCTCTAGGTATCCCTCTGATTTTCTGTTATTTTACTATAGCATTTTTAATTATTAGATGTCCCGCTTGGTGCCACTGTACTTCCGTCACCCTGCTATTTTACCTCCTGACCACCCCCCCTCAAATCGGTGAAAATTAGAATTTTGCCAACCAAGCCACCTTTAAGTGGTTAACTCATAACTTGGAAAGAGGTCTAAATCTATTCTATGTTACATACAAGTTCCACCCAAATCTTAGCAGAAACTTGATGATTAAAATGTGTCAAAATGTTCCTTAGAGAGCCTTTAAAGGAGTAGTCGGTCTCTTGCTGCTGTGTCACTGGCGACCCCTCTGCCATCTGTTTGTGTGATCAGCAGAGCCAAAGAATGCAACAGAGCAACCACACAGGAGATCACTCCACCCCCAACGAGCGACGCAACCTGATGACATCAGACGAAAACTACCACAACGAGCGGGCGCACAAGGGACGCAACCGCATGTCGTCGGGCTCGCAGCATAGCCGAGAGCAGCAGGACCCCTACCAGGACTACCAGGACCCCTATCAGGATGCATACAAGCCACACCGCAATCGCAGCTCACCGGGCAGCTACAGCCATGACTCCCGGCACCGGCTCTGAACCCACTCATGTCATCACCGGTGCCCAAAAAAAGGCCCCAGATTCCACCCAAAACAAACGCTGCAACAGAGCCAAGATGGTCCCAAATTGTACCTTTTTTCAGGAGGGTTAATTTGCTATTGTTCTATTTCAAAAAACCCAGTGAAATCATGTTCAGGTTTTTTGGTCAAGTTGCCAACCCAGTCAATCGACAGTGTGAGTAGAGTTTCAAGGTGCCAATATTTCTGTAAATTCCTTTCATTTCCGTTTTTCTGGGACCTTTCTGAACGGTACTAACAATGCTCTGCAGGCACGCAGCGCAGATTGTGCTCGCTGCCTTCAGCAAGCTAACAAGCGATCGACGCGGCGATGGTGGCTTCAGTGTGCCGGGGACGTCGGGGGAAGGAAGGGAAGCCCAATGCGCACAGACTGCTGAAGGCTGCAGCCCCCTTTTCCTGGGCCGTGTATAAATCCTCCCACCATTTAGCTTATTGCATGCTAATAGATGATCAACCCTCTGCATCCACTACATTGATATTTTGTACCTAGAATTCTGGATTCTCTTGTGACGAGGTGTAGATACGGAGGTCCAATTTTTTTAACATCACCTGATTGTGGACAAGTTGGTCAGTGGTGGGTTTGTTGGGGGGGAGGGTGGGTTAGGATGATATCTGGCTGCTAGTTTTGAAAACTGGTGCTTCACATTCCCAAACTATTTTGCTATTTGAGAGTCACTTTGAGCAAGGCCAGCTTTTCTGTAGCATAGCTTTAGGATTTCTTTTGGGGAGGTGAAGACCCTCACCGTCTTGAGCGAGACCAGGTGTTCCGATGGTACTTGGACCGGATCGCAGTTGCAGAGAGGGGGGCGAGACAACTGCAGTTCCAAACAGTGAGCAGTTAAAGAGTTAGCAAAGGCAATATGTGTGACAGTCTGATGGAGAGCATAGTGAGGTACAATAGCAAAAAATAATACTTGAGATACAATTAGATGTCGTTGAGATGTAGACTGGTGTGAACCCCCTCCCCCAATCAAAAAAAAAAAACCCCATCAACACAAAGCTGTTCGGGAGTTTATGTTTGACGTTTTAATGGCAGCGTGTTTTTTTTGTCCATCTTTTGTTTAATAGACAAGAGCTGATAATGCTGAAATCAAAAGTTGCATAGCGGTGAAGCAGCGGTTGAGCGGTCGGCCTCATGGTTCATGGAGGTTCCTTCCTGTGGTTTTCAGAGAATTAGAAAAAAAAGAAAAGGTGCAGTCGCGTCATGTTCATTCTCTGTGTAGCCGGCATGACTGCAGAGCATGTTTCCTCCAACACATAAAAAAAATAAAACCCCATTGTACCCAAGTTGATGTTTGTAGAAGTGTGTAGAAGTATGAGAGCGCCTTTCTACCCCACGATAATGAAGGCTACCAAAATGGAAATACGACGGGCCAAATGAGTGGTATCTCCAAAACACTGACGCTCAATACAGATTCAGGAGATTGCATGACTCAAAAAAGGATCACAAGAGGACTTAGTTTGATTTGGATTTTGGTAGAAAGTGAACTGAGACTCACAAAAGGTTGGGTTGGGATAACACGGGCATCTGTTGGGAATCGGCCACTGTGTGATGTTGTTCAGGCTTGTTATCTTTATCATAATTTACTGTACATATCTTATTGTCTTGAGATATCACTTTGTTATCTTGTAACGATCTCATTCTGTTGAGATGACAAACAGCACTAACTCGACAATTCCAAGGTGTTGGAGTGATAACGGATGAGGTTATAAAGAGCAACTCATGATGGTAATGTGTCCAAAGCCAACTCTGACATCGAAAGCAGAATAAAAGTAACAGCCGCTTGGTATATGTAGTTTTGATGGGGAGATTTGGCTTTTGAGAAAAAAAAAAAATCTTATTGGTGTGTTTCTCTGGCACATATGACAAACAAGCCTGTTGTTTGCTTTGGTTTTGCTTTCTAATAAAACACAACAAAGAGTTAAGATGTCAATGCCACCTGAAGGAAAAAGAATTATAATCTTAATATCTTTACCCGCGTTCTGTGTTTATCTCTTATCAGCTTCATGATTGAAGCTGGCCTATCTCTTTGTTGTACTGATTTGTTGGGCTGAAACGGAAAGACTGCACATGAAAACTAAAGTGCATTTGCTACAAGCATGCTTATTTATCCGTCTCATTCTGCCCCATGAGCATCAGTCCCATTGGTTGATTGGACAGGGAGCCGTTTACCATTAGAAATCAAACCAACCAGTGACAAGCTGGGCTGCTTGAGACAATCAGAGGGGATTTTCAGACCATTCCTTCCACGTAAATGCCCATAAAAATGTCAAGAGATGTTCCTCTTTTGAGTCGTGGAATTAGATCTGGACAAGAAAAAAAAGCGCTCTCACACACACCTCAAATATCCCAGCTTCCTTTTTAATTTATCAGTTGCCAAAAATGTCACAGCCAAAAGTAGAAAAATAAAAACAAAACATTGCAATCTTTATTTTTCAAGTTGACCACAACATATTGGGAGGATTTTCTTTGGTAAAAATGTAAAACAAAAGAGGGGGGAAAAAATGAATCAAAAGAACAAACATTTATTCCAGTAGAAAAGTAATAGTTGAATATTTGCTGGCGATTATTTTTATAACAAATAAATGTACATAATGTCTTTGAGAGATGCTATTTGCTGTATACATGTGCTGATGAGATGATGACAACCCATGTGGGACTCTTGGAACGACAGCAAGGTCAAGCATTCAAGGTTTCAGTAATGTGCAATACAAAAAAAGGCATGCTGTTTTAAAAATGAGGAACTCCATGTACTGTACTATGCAACCGCAAACTGTGTACATCGCTTCAAGCTGTGGCCTCTCCAACCACCCTTTTCCAAGCATCTTCATCTGGACTTTTAAGGGGATTTTTGTGTTTTATCTTTTATTTTTCTGTGAAAGATGAAAACCTAAGCGGCTAATGCGGTATTGCATGCATAATATACCATTCTAATTTATATTTAAAAAAAAGAATTAAAGAAAAATACATGAAATTGGAGGTGATTGTGTTCAAGGCAAAGCTACAAGTGGCTTAAAACGTTTCTTTTTCAAAATAAAAGTCATTCTAAAATTGTTTCCTAAATTTTATTTAATATTTACATTAAGTAGTTAGAATGTATGTCGTGCTTTGCTATCTATTGGTGTAGGACAATTTTACAATATGCAGTATTTTGTGTGCATATTTTATCAAAGACGGCTGTATAAAATATAGTAGTTACTTAAAAAAAGCCCTTTTTCTTTTAGTTTGAATTATATTTAAATATTAATTATTTCAATTTTGGGGGATTTTTAATTTTCAATGATTCTGTAACGACTTTCGAAGTGAGAAATGCATTTGTAAAAATTATCCTAAAAAAATCCTACTATTTAAATGATCAGGCAGCAATTTGACAGATGTATTTCCTTTATGTAAAGATTGCAATTGCCATATCTCACTAATGGAGGTCACTATTTGTCAACAAACTAAGATGCACAGTTACCCTACAGATTTGGGAGATACAACACTTTTAGTGTGCAAAATATTTAGTTCTAGCAAGATACTGATTGTGTGATGAGCAATTTAATGATTTAAACTACAGAACATTTTCTCTTGTGTAGAAGCTGTGAAGCTCTTCCGTGCATGGAAAGGGGTGGGGGAGGGGGGCTGCTAGTCAGTCGCAATCTGCAATCTCACCACTAGATGCCACTCCTCCATTTACATTGTAAAATACCAAATTCACATTTGAATGAGTACCTAAAAATGGATACATTAAAGAATTAATGTTCAGCAACGAGAAGAAAAAAAAAAGAGTAAAATAGTTTTATTGTATCAGTAAAGATCAGCAGAAGGCACACATACAGTATCTTGAGGGTAGACGTTACACCAGTGTCAATAATCCTCCTCTGGTCTCTATCACGTGATCATATAGCAAAATATACCGTTTACATCCATTTTAAATCTGCAGGATTCAAAGAATAAGGTTACTCCACCTTAGAGAGGCTGAAACCGATGCAATACATTAGCAGGCTAAACTGCAGCTCATACGATGCCAAGCAAACACAGCCTTTTGCAAAAATATATTCATATATAATTATACAGCTTTTCTACACACTGAAGCAGATCAACTATACAAAACAAATGCAGCAAACTATCTGGGCACAATTTTGGGTGAGGCGTTTTGTAAGAAGGTCCATGCTTAATAGAGGCATTATAGTGGCAGTATTACAGAATCAAAAATAGTAGCAGTACCTTTGTCATAAAACAGTTATAGGAAAAAACTTACAAGTCCATATATGCAAAAAATATTAGCTTTGAAAACAAGAAAAGTACTCAAAAAAAGACATTTCAATAAACATGTTTATAAGAGGCCTACGACATCTGGAGAATACACGTGTGTCCCTTTCAAGCATTTATACTCCACCCACAAACCCCCTCCCCTAAGTAAATTAGTAAGGGAATGCCATGGCTTGGAGATATTATTTGGTTGAAACACAGATCCCAGAGTTCACACGCATGAGGACAACAGCGAGCCACTGAGATGAAAAAATACCTCAGACAAGTCTCGTGATGTGATCAATAAAGTTGGAGTTAGAAGGAGAAATCTATCGAGTATTTTTTCATACAGTCAATTCATTTTAGCATTTCTCAGTTTCTTACTTTACAGTTTCTCTTCAATGCGTCTTCTTTTCCAACATATTGACAATATTATGGCTTATTTTAAAAACTATGATTTTCTCTTAAAATGTTGTATGAGTTTGTTAGAATATTGCAGAGGGATGATCTGTGGGTTTTCTTTCTCAAAGGAAGGAAGCAAGTTCAATGCGTACTTTTGTTTTGTTTTTTTTAATCTCAAACACTGTTTTGTAATTTCTTTGAGGTGAAAATCTGCCGTGTGCTGTGGCTGTCTGGGCTCTAAAACACGTAGCCGTCGGGGAAAGCCAGACCCTGAATGCACTGCTCCCCACCATCAGCCAGGTAGGGACCCTCCTCCTCGTAGCCGGGCAGGGGGAGGCCGTCGTCCTCGCTGGTGGGCGGGAGCGAGTCCGGGTCGGCCTTCAGGTTCGGCCTCTGGTTGTCCGGGAACGCCATGGAGAAGAGGGCCTCGGGGTTGCACACAAATTTGTACACGTACCGTTCCCCTGCCACCTGCAGGAATGAAGAAGTAAAATGCTTGGAGCTGATCGTACACATATACGTGCTAAAATAATCCCATGGTGATATTATGAGCGTTGTTTACCTTCTGCATGATGCCCTTCTCGTAGTAGTACCTCAGAGAACGACTCAGTTTGTCATAATTCATGGCTGGTCGATTCTTCTGGATCCCCCACAGCCGAGCCACCTGGACGGCAGGGCACACAACCGTGAAACATGAAACTTTTATTTCCTCAGTTTCACCCAGAATATAAAGAATATGAAGCTTTGTATACAATATATACTGAGTAACACAGCTGCCCGTACCTCTTCGGGGTCGATCAGTTTGAACTCCATGTTGCGCCCCGTCCAGATGATCAGGTGTCCGTTGGCTGGGTTGTCCAGCAGAGTGAGGAGGAATTGCCAGAGCTGCAGGGAGCCGCGGCGCTGATACGGCAAACCTCCCTCTTGCTTCACTTTTCCTGGTCACAACAAAATAAGAACCAAAAAAGGCAAATTTAGGTTTGTTTCACCTGGAGTAGCAGTAGTTAAAAAATATATACAAATGCAGGCGTTACCTTCCAGTCTGTCTGGCACAACACAAGTATCGTCATAGTATAAATGTGGCTCTCTGTCACAAACGAAACCTGTGGGTCAAAAGATTTTTAGAGGCCTTAATCTTACTAAGAAATGTAAAGTAACATAATCGATTAGAATGGTATAACGTCCTCACCTGTGTTGTTGTTCTGGTACATAGGTGAAGCTTTTCCAAACGATGACGACTGACAGGTTTGAACCTCTAGAAGACACAAAGGTTTAGGTTTTTAATAAGATTGTTGTTTTGAGAGTTACATGGTTCCTACACTGGGACCTGAAATCATGACGATCTAACTGTTGTCAGGTTTGTCTTCAATGAATCGCCTCTTGTGTTTTTTTTGAGACAAAAACGAAAAGGTATCAGGTTCCGCACAAACCTGAGTCAAAGCCAAAGTCTCTGGGCTCCTGTTTGATGGTGACATGATTGAAGGTGGCCTGGGGTGCGGCTACGCTCGGACCAGGTGGTCTTGGTTCTGGGTATCGCGGGTCCACCAGCTCCTGTTTGAAACCCTGCAGCCTGTGGGGGACCAGAGGCTCTGAGAGGTGCCGCTGGTAGAGCGGGCGGCCGTCCCGGCCTGTGGGGGCGAATGGCGCGTTCGCTGCGGCCTTCTCGCCAGGGAAGAAGGATAAGCAGGGCTCCGACATCTGCCTCTGAAATCTGAAGCAAATCGATATATTGGACAATGCGTATGCTGTGCTGTGCTAGGTTCAAACATCCAAACACTGCCCGAAAAATCTATGGGAAGCATACTGTAAAGGTGCATCTCAATAAATTAGACAATCATAGAAGTTTATTTATGTCAGAAATTCAATACAAAAAGTGAAACTAACACATTATATAGATCTATTACTCACAGAATTAAACCTTTCATGTATTAATTTGATATGGAAATGTTGGCCTCTGGAAAGTACCAACATCTATAGGCACTCAATACTTCGTTGGGGATTTTGGACTCATTCTACTGGAAATCGACTTTTCCATGATATTCGAATGTATTAAGATGCACCTGTATATCTGTCATTATCAAACCCTAAATTTCTAAATATAAATTATCTATATGAATTATAATATATCGGCCCTAAGAAGACCCTAGATCCGTTTTCATTCCTTCGATTACTGCAGAGTATTAAACAGAACTCACCGTTGGTCTGAGTTGAACGATCCGGGGGGGCAGCTGATGGGGGGTTGCGGCATGGCAAACCGCTGGCTCTGATTGGCCTGTGGGAGGCTGTGGTGGTGGGAGGGGCTTTGGGCAGAAATGTGGCTCAGGGAGCAGTTGTTGGTTAGCCGTGCAGCAGACGGCTGTAGCTGCCTCTGCAAAGGTGGCGGCCCGGCCGGGTGGGCGGCGCCACACTGTGTGGAGGGCGCAGTCACACCTGTGAGCCCAACTGGCTTGTTGTTGTCACTGCGGAGAGAGAGGACACAATATAAAGACTCGGGCTGTGAACGCTTCACCCGGGGTGTCGGTCAAAGCGGCTAGTGTCCCACCTGTACGCATAAAGGCACATGTCAGCTTGAGACGTCCTGCAGGGGGACAGGTCTTTGGAGGGGTTGGGCTCTCGCTTCACTTTGCTGACCGGCGGTCCATGAAACATCACTGCCAACACACACACAATCATGAATAACCATTTCAACAAAATATTACTGGAGTGCTTTGGTTTTAAAACAGATTGCCTTCACCTCTCAAATGTCTTTCTAAAAATTGCTGAAAAACGTGAAGAACGATTATCTGAATCTGATTTCATCATGTTCTCCTTTCATGTAAAGGAAAAATCGGCATGGCACTTTCTGCTCTGCGCTGTTGTGATATTGTCCAGGCTTTACTGTCCAAACTGGGACTCACTCTGCCATCG
>CAESWR010000080.1:158929-174832 GCA_903171835.1 Mullus surmuletus | reverse complement strand
AATTTCGATCGATTTTTTTAGTGTACTAGGTAACACTAAAAACAAAATGGAACCAAAAAAATCCACTTTCTTAAGGACAGTCGTTCTCTCTCCAAAACTTCTCCCACCTCCTCCTATGTCTAGGGTCTAAGAAGATGAGCCAACATTTTAGTTGAACTATGACTTAGAAAGAAGTCTGCAGTTATAGTTTGTTTGTTGCCAATGGTGACGCAAAACAACACAACATAGACAGTTGCAGAGTTTTACGTGACGTGTGCAGGCCTCACCTTCTGCTATCCAGATTTCCTGAAGCTGGCTTAGATCTTGAAAAAGCTCTGCAAAAAAAAATACAAAGTTGTAACACGTAAATATCACATCCTGTCTGACATATGGTGCTGCAATTCTCTACTTTAAGAATATTTTTCAAAGGCCCTCAGAAGCAGCATAAATTCAACATCTGCCTCGGCCCAGAAAACTTTACATTGTCATTTAAAGACATTTAGTTGGTCTAATCTGCCCCTATTGGACCATAGTCATGCTTCAAGGCTTTATTATTTTCGATGTTCCCCATGTCAGTAATAGCATAAACAAGACGATTCACTTCAACTCTTCATTTAGAATCATTTCACAGCTTTAAAGAAGTTGTACAGCTGGAACACGATGCCATTGGGGGCATACCTTCAGTATCCTGAGCGAGTCCTGTGTCCATGTGTTTCCTCTTCCTGTCGCCAAGGCATCTCTCTGTTTCAGCTGTGTGACATTTCTGATCAAATTGGAGAAAAAAAATCAATCTCTAAACTCTGACTGGCAGCTTGGACGTGGAAATGACTTTCACGTGTGAAACTCACGTTCTCTGGGACCACAAAGGGGACCTGCTGGTCATAAAAGCCGTCCATGTTGCAGGATTCTTCACCCTGGACAGAAAAGAAGAGGTGGAAGGAGAGATTAGAGGAAGCAACGGAGAAATATGATGTTATGGAAAGTGGTATTAATTCCTCCAGAGATAACCGTGTTGGAGTAATACCTTATTATGGTGAGTGTCTGTGCGACACAACTATTCATTCCTGTCATTTTTCATCAGCCAAGAGGTGTGTTTACAATATCATCTCCCCTCACATTCTCCCTCACTGTAATCATCCTCTCATGTGCCGTGCGTTGCTCAAACCCAATGACTCCACCGGAGCGTTTACAGCGGCTGTAATAAAAGTGCTGCAGTCTCTGGCCAGATAAAGCTGCACAAACTAATAAAACGTGACGTCTTTGCCTCCACTTCGGCTGCCTGGTTCGCGATGACGGTATTAAATCTAATTTAGCTCACTGTGAGAAAAACAACAGTCTCATCAGGTGGTTGAGTGGTTACGTCTTATAGTCACTAATATAGACTCATATATTTTTACAGTTATGAGCTATAGATACTATTGTGAGACTTCTTTAGGCTGAGTTTATTTCACACAACAACACTCTGAGATTCTTCCATTTTCACCTGTATGAAAGTGATCTACATTAGTGGAGGACAAAAAAAAGTTTTTGTTTAACTTCTTGTCTGACCCGGTTGAAATTAGAGCTCTTTGTGAAATAAGAGCAACAACATACACCTTATGAAATATGCTGTTGTCAACACATGATGATCAGACCGTGAAAGCAGGAGGACCTTTGACCTGAGATTACATACTCACTGTTCCCATAATAAACAACGGAATCCCCATTCATTATTCTACCTTGTAAAAATTAAACCGTTTTTGACACTCATCCTACCAACCCCAAACATTTACATGGATCTGCGTTAAAAGGAGATTCTAAAACTTGCAATTGAACCTTAAAAAAAAAAAAAAGAATCATCTTTGGTAATTACTGTAATTACTATTCATTTGGTTTTAAAATGTCCCAACAAGGCCATTTTTAAACTCCCAAACGGCTTTATCTCTTTTGAAATTGACACCTTGCCTGTCATTATTTTGTACTTATACACGGCAGCTACCCAGTAATTACACGTTACTTTCATATTTAGCTGCTCCACCATCACAACTTTGTAGTAAATCACAGATAATTGTGGATTTGTGAGGAGATGTTGACCTAGAGATCATCATAACGGGCTGCTCTTATAATTGACAACAAAGAGGAAGGACCATCTCTTTTGTTGTTGTTGTTGTTGTTGTTGTTGTTGCCTTTGTTTGGGTAAAGTCTACTTCATCACAAGTTGCGAGGGAAGTTCCTCAGCTTGGCATCACATGACTGCGGAGAGCAGCCGGATGTTGACTATAAACAAAACATCCGACGGGGAGATTTGTGAATGGAGTTGGTGGTGACGCACAGACTCCTTCTTGTTTTTCACAATGAAGTGAAACTTGATCCATGCAGGAGAACAAGGAGGGGGGGGGATGGGGGGGATGGGGGGGATGGGAAGGGGGGGTCCTAAGGAGAAAGAAATGTGAGTCCAGAGAAAGATCCGCGATGCTAACAGGGCCGCAGACAGCTGCTGCACACACACACACACACACAAGTCTCCGTGCAGAGGAAGCAAACGCGCGGAAATGGACGCAATGTTGCCAGTGACTTTGAGAAAATGGCCTCCGAAGATCTGCTCCGCTCGCCGCCTCCGACACGCTGCTCCGCGGCGGGCGATGCTGCGCGCCGCGCCGCGGACAAAGATACACAAACACGCGTGTGGCCTCCCGAGGAAAGAGACGCGGCGGTCGGAAAAAGCAGCACTCACTTGGACTGGGGAAGTTTCTTGGCAGTGTGGGAAAACGGAGTGGACGCGGGCTTCTTCTCCTACATCTCCTGCAGCGCCTCGAATGAAAACTCGGCTGTGGGATTTTTCTCAATGAGGAGCTCTGCTCGCTGGGTATGAGAGCGAGGAGCTGTGCTGCTCTCCTATTGGGCGAGAAGGACGCCGGTCAACGGAGCAGCCAATCCGCGTTGAGTGCTCTTTGACGCCCGTCCTTGTGTGTGTGTTTTTTTCATTTTTTTTTTTATGAATGGTTGCGTTTCATTCATGGATCCGCTGCTCTCTTAAAGGGACAGTACACGGCTGCCCCCTTCATTACATAATCAACATTTTAAAAAAGTCAGATGTACAATCTTAATGAAGGAGAATTCTCACAACTTGTGTTTGACAATTCAATAAGATGTTGTTCCGAATATACATTTTGGTTCCAAGAATTTGCCAATTCCAATTATTAACAAAAATAACTGTGTATTCAACTCTGCTATTGACCATTTACAGAATTAACCATGGAGATTCAAATAGAGGAAATTGAATATTCAAATAGATGTTGTGTACTGAATATGTGACAAAACTATAAGATCAACAACAACATTGATAATAATCCATACACAATCTATTGTAATATGAATTCATAGTTAAGTATCATTTTTTAGGAATCTGGATTTTAAATGACATATGTATGAAATAAAAGAGTCACTAATGTTGAGCAATACTGTAGTTTTGTGAGTGTTGCGTGTTACATTGTTTTAATCCATCATCACAGGACTGCTTGTAAATCCAGTTTTCTCAGTGGGTGGCTGAAATATCTCCCCCTTTCAAATCTACTTTGATGTATTTCTACTTCATTACCAGTTGTGTAGAGAGTTCACAGAGCTTGTCACCTGATTATGTGTTAAATCTGGTAGTTCTCTCCTTGGCCAGCACGGAGATTTCCATGCAGTGCCTTGCTGATCTGCAGCAGCTCATTACAGGAAGTTTGAACCGAAGATGGTTGTAAAATGGTGCAGTTTGCACTACAAAATGATGTACAGCAGTGATCCATCTTCCATAATGAACTCCATGGTATCATTCTCAGTTATAATTAACCAGAGCTAAATATGCCACATGTTGTGTTTTTGTGAGATACAATAGCTTCAATCTTTCAGAAAATGTTGTCCTTCTGTGCATAGCCTTCAGCTAAGTGATGCATTTTTCAATTTTCAAGATCTCAGGCAATAACCAGCAGTTTGTGTAGCAGATATCGAAATCATTCTAAACATGTAAATCGTCCTCTGCCTCCTCTAAAGCTTTACACCAACTTAAAAGAAAATGAAAGATACAATATTCATCTTAAGTTGCATTCATTCACTACAAACTGTGCAACCCATATACATTAGACCTTTGACTGTGACTGTGAATGACTTTGGGGTGTTGGTATTTTATTCATTTTCTATTTTCCGCAGACTGAAGCGATTGTTTGTGTTCTCGTCACAAAGTGCCCAATCAGCATTAGCGAATGCCAGAGCGGATCTGTGTGTGTGTGTGCGTGTGTGATAAAAGTTTCTAGTTCAAACATCAGCTGAGCTCAGCAGTTCAGTTACTGATTTGCAATGTATCCTGTTAACTCGGCCATCACGTGTCTGCTACTATCGCGTTAAAGATTTTTGTTCTTCCATTTGGGAGATCAGCACATGTGATATACAGCTAATCAACCTGGTGGGGAAGTCAAATGTTGCAGTCTTGTAGTTTCTTATCAAAACCATCTTGTTGCATTTGTTTCTTATATAAGGTAGTTATCACAGCTTTTAAAGAGTCTGCTTTGTGATATTTTACAAGTGTAACATTTTAAAATGAAAGCTTATCTTTGCGTTTCAAAAAGATTTCACCCAGTGATAATGCAAAGTGTTATCATGTCAGTGCACGGTGTAAGAAAGTGGTGGTCAATTTTTACAAATGATAATGTGTTACTTTTTCCACTTGTATCATCAATCAGTAGAAATAAACAATCAGATGACTTACTAACTTGCCATAATAAGACAAATACGACACTGGTGTTATTCTGTGTAATGAGGCCCTTTCACCACTGGAGGGCTCTTCCATCATTTACTCTCCATCTTCTCTGCACAGATTAATACTCTCATGGTGTGTGGCTTGAAACGTCCTATCTGTTGCTCATTTTTGTACCGTGTGCCAGATACAGCTCTGCTGCTGTGTGTCTCTGGCACAGGCAGCCGTCAGAGAACAATGGTGGCTGGTCCTTGCTGGTAAATCCTCCTGAATCGTCACAGAGCTTTTCAAATCCTTTTTTGTTGATGTTGTTTCTGGACTTTACCATCAGTCCCCAAATGTGAATGCTCACACACATACACATACACATACACATGCACATACACATACACATACACATACACATACACATACACATATGTATGTATCTTCTCTGCAGAGATTAATACTCTCTAAGGTAAAATGAGCCAAACAATCACACACCCAAAAATGAAAGTCACATCCATTCCTTTGGCGTTTGAAGACATTAATGCATTTATTTGCAGAAGTAGCTCAGGTTGCAAGAATGAGGGAGTGATTTGGATCAAAAGCCCACAACACGCCTGATGGAGCCCACAGTTGGATGAAGGGCCCCCCACTCTGCATGCCTTCTGTACTCGCCCTTCTCCAGCAGGTACTGGCGCCCTCTATAGTTCGGATGCTCGTAGAAGACCCAGTAGCCGTCCCGCACGTGAGCTGACTGAATGTCACGGTAGCGCCAGCGTTCTAGTAGGTTCGGTAGGTCCTCGCTGACCTCCATCATCTGGCCACTGAAGTCTGGATGCTCATAGATTCTGAGTCTGTGCTGGCTGGAAGGCTGCAACAGTAATAGAGAGAGCATTGGAGAGAAATATCCTCCCTTGCATGCACTTTACATGGCATATTTCCAGGTTCCCAGGCAGCATGCACATGATGTCAATATGCATTGATTCTGAAAGATGAAAAGATGTTAAAAAATGTGTTTGCAAACATATTATGTTCCCACTGAGGTGAGCTCAAGTCATTCAATGGAATTTCATGAGTGCATTGAAAAATCCATTTACCTGTTAATAAGGGATCGTACGGCTCATTTGCCATAAAATCAGAAAGCTTTAAAACTTTCTTGCAAAATGAGAAGTGTTTTAGCTGCTGTATACAGTTGCTCAACAGTATATTGGCCTGCTGAATGATTTATGAACAACCCCTCCTCTCGCTTAAAGATATCCTGACATCCCATTCTCTAAAACAAGAACCTGAACTGATTGGAGGAGCATTTCATCTATGAAGACCAGAAAGCCCCCCAACCTTTTTCCGGAAAAAACAAAGAAACAGAATTTTGTTTACGTAGTAGGAACATGTTTCATAAGGACTTACGTATCTGATAAGGCGACAAGAGCGGATGGTGTCACTGAATCCATTCCAGCTTTGATAGTTTGGGTACTCCCCCTGCATCAGCACATACTGGTAGCCCATGTACTGGGGTCTCTCATAGATGACCCAGGTCCCACCCTCCACACGGATGGAGTTACAGCGGCTGAAGTGGGAACTAAGCTCAGGACAGTCGCTGCTGCATTCGAATGAACGGCCCTGGAAGCTTTTGTCCTCATAGAAGAAGATCTGCAAGGAACACTGTGTTATATCATCTACCACACAAATTCAAATACTGCAGCTGGAATATAGACTTTTTTTTACTACAGTATCTAGTTTAACTAAAAAAGCATAAAACCGTGATCTGCAGTTCTATTCCCATTCAACTGCAGCCTTATGGAATCGTAACCAATAGTGATAGTTGATCCTCCCAATATGATGAGGTTACTGCACAGTTACTCACCTTCCCAGTGTGCTCCATCATCACCTGCTCCTCTGCACCCAACAAATCAGAAGCCCTGGTTCAGCCCTGCATTACAAAAGGCCCACTTTTATATAAAGGCAGATGAAGTGCATTGCCAGTGGAATGATTGTCATTCAAATGAGGAACCCATTAACTTTGGCACATCAGCTGAGGCTGCAATTGTTTTAAATCACAAGGCCTTTAAATGTGTCAATACAGAAAGTTTGTCTCTGGATAAACCTTTGGTGGAATCGTAGCTTTCAATATTACTGTGATATATTGCTTCATTTAAAACACTTCCTGTACTCATTCTCAAGACCCATAATGCACTGAGGTCTTACTGTACATGGCTAGTCTTTTTTTTTCTTGCATAAAAATCAGTGGAGCAAATTATATTTGCTATCTGATATAATAAAGTTCCTTGTGTTGCTCAAAGGTTCCCTTGTGAAAGAACTTTGATACATGACAAGTATTGTACATATCCAGGCTGTAATGTGCAAGATCACGATGAACACTGACATGCCACTGCGGTGTGACAAAATTCAGCTCAAAGACAATCACAATCTGGAAGAAGAGGAGCACAGAAAAGGGAGGGGTGATGGTGGTGGATATGCAGGGTCCTGTGATTGTAATAGGACCATGCATTCAAAATAAAGCAGGAAGCTTTCAGGTAAGGGATTTGTATAGACATACAAAATATATTTTCTTATCACAGTTTAAAGTGTAATATGTTTAAATTGTTTCTTAGTTGTGCAAATCTGGTTGTCCATACTGTCCTTGCGAGCGCAAGTGTCAAACAGGCCGTATGGATGAACAGTGTCTCTGGCTCCCCCTGCGGTCGGGATGTTCCTGCGAAGGTCAAAGAGACATTCAGCCTCCCTACCGACGAAAATGAAAGGGAGAAGTCAAGCCATCCACTGCACTGGAGTAGAAGAAAAAAATGTTTTCCATGCTATGAAGTGGTGATGTGTTGCTGCTGTGCTCCAAAATTCAAATTTTTGTGATGATTGTGCTGAGTGTGATGACATTTACGTTGTCCTAAATATGTGTACTTTGATGTCAAGGGGCCTTCCAAAACATATTAAAGTGAGGGACAAGGACAAAGAGAAGACAAAAAAAAACAGACATGGTTTGGTCCCAACCAGAATATTCAATTACAAATGAAATATTTATCCATTCTTATCACATTATTCAGGGGCAGTGAATCCCATTTCCCTAAACAATGCAAATGCAAAGTGAAAAGCTGTAGCAGGGGCGCTGACAAAAACAGGAGCATGGTTTGATACTTGAACGCTTTGAGCTGACTCAGGGGTTCAGGTTGGCAGGAAGGCTCCAGAGGCCAGAGACACTGAGTGACGGGTTTATGAGCTGTATAACAGTTTCATCTTAAACCTGAATGCAGAGACAGATTAAAATTAAAGTTTGTCAAATTTGCAGCAATTAAATAATTCAGCCCCCTAAAAAGGATATCCAGGCTCATCATGCAATATCTCTACAGTGAATCCTGTTGCCTTTGGCAATTTCCCTTAGTAAAATAGTATCCTAATGTTATTGTTTAGAAGCTATATTGTCATTGTACAATGCAAAGAACTTTCATTGGCACATCCTGGTAGCAGCTACAGTACTAGAAAAAAAGGTAGTAAAATGAAATAAAATAAAATAAAATAACATAAAATGATCACCTTCAATCCAATTAGGCAATTCCAGCTGCTTTTACTTTCTCTCTGAGGAACGACTATGATTTACAGTCTTTAGATCATAAATCATACTGAAATAACATCTCATCAGTCAATAATGACCCTGGGTTTTTTGTGCCTCTTTGTCATAGTCATTGTCCAAAAAATAATGTTTCTGTTATGGTGTAATTTCACAATCTGAATAAAATGATAATTTCTTACTGGTAGATCATTTCAGACCATGAAGTAGTGAGCAAAGAAAACCACAAGACCGCACTTATAGTTTGCTTCTTATTTATTTATTTTGCAGGCATTTGTGGGCGTCCTTCACTGATCGGGGCTAAAACTCAGTAATCCTCCGGAAGGAGCCGACGCCGGGTGACGATGACCCCCAGTCACTGTGCTGCCGGTACTCGCCCTGCTCCAGGAGGTACTGGTGCCCCCTGTAGTTGGCGAGGTCATACAACACCCAGGCCCCATCGGTTACCACACAGGAATACGCCTCCCGCAGCTTATAGGTGTCGTACACAGATGGACAGTCATCAGAGCACTCCACCATCTGCCCACCAAAGTCTGGTCGCTCATACAGCCTCAGCTTCCACGCGCTGCCGTACACCTGAAAATACAGAAGCGAGAGCTCTCACATTTCAGTTAGGATGGAATGGGTGGTTAGAAATCTAGATGAACAATCAAAACCAGACAGGAACAGTCAGAATACAGACACATTAGTTGACCTTAAATGGAAAGATACCGCATATTGTACAATATTATTATATTCTATTGTATGGTATGGTACGGATCATCATGCCATATCATACCATCATATTTTATCGTACCATATATCATATTGCATCATATTGCATCGCATTGTATGGTATCACACCATATAATAACATATCATATCCTATCGTATACCATACCATTGTATCATATGGTATCATATCCTATCATATGGGCCAGACATGATATGACAATACATGTCAACAAGACCAATGAAGCTGCATAAATATTTTATCCTTAAGTAGAATCTTTTTGGAGCACTATATCAAATCCAACTCTTTTGAATTTCAGTGGCACATTGCTGATCGGCGCCACCAACCAAAACAGGTCAAAAAACCTGCAGAGCCAGACCACGCTCTGTAATCGCAACAGTGTTCAGCCAGTTTGTGTTTTTAACATCTTCTTTGGCAAAATTCTGGTGAAAATGTGCTGAGTGCAAAGGTCTGCCTAAAGTGCCCTCTCTTGTATGCTCGCGCAGCCTGTTGGCAGAGTTGGCAGAGCTCGGTCTGGTGCCCTTTGCATTCCTGGTGTTCACTGCCCATCATTTTCTCCGACACTTTCCTGTGAGTCACTAGAGAAATCAAATGTCAAATCCTCTGTTTACATGTTTTAGGTGCCTTGTGGAGAGACGCTTACATTTTTTATGGTGCGGCAGGATTTCACGCTGTCACTGAAGGCCATCCACTGCTGGTTGTCTGCATACTCGCCAGGGCTGAGGATGTACTGGAAACCCTTGTAGTTGGAGCTCTCATAGATGACCCATACTCCACTTTCCACCCGGATGGAGTTGCACCGACTAAAGTGTGTGTGCAAGTCGGCGCAGTCACTGCTGCAGTTGTAGCAGCGGCCCTGGAATTTCTTCTCCTCATAAAACGTGATCTGTGGCAAAGGTAAGATTAGCTTCAGTCAGGAGCTGGGCAAAATTTTATGTCGTCTGATATCTGGTCGACTTACCTTCCCCATTTTGATGCACTGCAGACCTCTTCTTTGCTGCAGCCCCATCAAAGTATTTATCGATAAACAAAATGTGCAGCGTGTGGCAAGTCTTTGATACCCAAATGAGCCAGATTTACATATCAGCAAAATGGCTTGGAGCTGTTTGATTTGCCTTTGTTCCAGACTGATGATGACTCTGTATCAAACACATGCTGGAATAGTGAAGCGAGAGGTGGTGGACACTGGTGGGGAAAGTTGACCAACGTGGAATAATAAAAAATCTAAATAATCGTCTGTGTGGAATCTTTTCAGATAAATTGTCATTACAAAGCATATACATCATATCATTTCCTTAAAATGTTCATCTGTTGGGCTCTCTTTTATAGAAGGTAAAAAGCTAAGATAAGAATAAGAATATAATCTTATTGCCCAGTTATTTGGAATCGTTTATATATTTGCTCCCACATATACAACACAACAAATTGAATTTAGTCTTTCCATTTTTTTCATTTAATATTTTTTAAAAGAGGTTGTCCCCCGAATTGTTATTGGAGGTACAGTCAGGAATTGCAGGTAATGTTTTGGGGTCCATACATTATTCCAGGATGGAGTTTGAACATTTGTACATAGTAATTACAATTAATTCCATTAAAATGAACATCTGAACGTCTCTATGCATCATAATTGAAATACATTTTAATAGTGTTTTAGTCGTTAGTTCATAGTTCAATATTCAACAAATGGGGCTTCTGAGTGTTCGAACAAGCATTTATCTGTGACATGAAAAATTTAATGGCAGCAAACATGCAAAAGTATCCATCCACCCGTTTGTGCAGGCTCTCTCTGAACTTCATTCTGTGATGGAAAAATGCAAAGTAACCTGCAAATGAACACATGAATTTCAAATGAGCAGGCTAATGGTCACAATAATTCTACTATGAATTTGGTCAAGTTTCTTGAAGGCCTCGGCATATTTGAATGCAATAAACAGGTAAGTAAGGATATAAAGTTGGATCAAATCCTGGAATTGTGAACACTTGGGCTACACTAACACTATGGGCTGGTTGGCTTCATTTCGGCAATGCATGCTGGGATGGCTGCATCCCAGACAACCTTAATGTATTTTGGAGGGACAGGGGTGAAATCATATAGGATACTGATCATATAGGAACATCCATACATTGCATTTAGATGACAAGGTTTCAAGGATTTGAAAGATTTTATGGTGAGAAGAAGAGCCAAATTAAATCTATATAAAATATTAACATTAAATAAATGTACAAATTTCAGCTGACATCCTTTAGTATATATTTAGTAAAGTCATCTTTGTTGCTCAGTTTGTAGTAACAACACTGTCCTCATTTCTACTGAAATAACCGATTACTTTCATGAGGAGGTTTCAAGTGTTTGTTGATGGTTTCTCATTATTTATGCACCATCACTGACTTCTGAGCCGTTATGCACCTTGGTGAGAAATATGGTTCCTCACATTTTCCAAAAACGCTCGAGTGACAGTGGAAAACAACAGAAAACTGGACTAACAAGACAGCCAAGCATAATGAAATTTGAATTTCAGATTCCTTTATTTTCATGTGTTGTACATTGACAGCTCAAGCTAACAGGAGTCCATGATGCGTCTCATGGAGCTGAAACTCATCATGTTGTTCATTCCCATCTCTCTCAGGTTCCTGTACTCTCCTGGCCTCAAGTACAGCATCTGGCCCCTGTAGCTGGGCTGCTCGAACATCAGCCAGTGGCCGTCCATCACGTTGCAGGACTGGCACTCAGACATGCGGAAACGGTCCATCATGTTGTCACAGTCGTCCGTCAGTTCATGCATCTGGCCGCCGAAATTCTCCCGTTCATAGATCCTCATACGGAAGGGACCTCTGTGCTGTGGACAGAAAAAATGTTGCACGTGTACAATAATAAATCTTTCACTTTTTGTTTTATCATGTTTTGCTGATTTTTCAAGTTTTCTTGCAGGAAGTGCCATCTTTGATGTGTTGGAATTAAAGATTGTTTTGTAGATGCAGCATCAAAACCGGATTTAGAATGCTGAATTCACTGGTGTTACATTTTACAACACTGATTTACAACACCAGCTTGCCAGCTCTGACCGAAAGCATCCTTTTACTTGAATTTTAGGGATTAAAAATCTCTTTTGTTTCTTTTTTAAATATTCATTGTTTGCACCAAACACTGCCCAAAAAACGCTTATGATGTGCAACTTTCTACAAAATTTGAGAGTCAAATAATGTCCAATGGAAACTCCTAATATCCTGTCAATATTACAAAAATTCTCAGAAAAAAGTGCCATGCAAATGATTCGGGTGCAGAGGAGTTGTGTTCAGTCCATCTACCTACCTGGGGGATCATGCGTGAAGACCTGATGCAGTCACTCATACTCATGCCCATCAGACGCTGGTTGTCAGGGTACTCTCCTCTCCTCACCAGCATCTGATGACCCATGAAGTTGGGCTTCTCATAGACCATGAAGAGTCCGCTCTCCACCCTGCACGAGTTGCACCTACTCAGGTAGGAGGTCAATTCGGGGCAGTCGCTGCTGGTCTCATAGGACCGACCCTGGAAGTTGCGGTCCTCGTAGAAGATGATCTGCGAAGAACAGCTTGTGTTTGATGTTTATCTGTGAAGCATCAGATTTTCACCTCAAATCAAAGTTTTTCACTTACCCTCCCCATGGTCATGATTTTTGTCAACTAATCGCAGATGCACAGCTTCAGCATCAACCCTTATCCCTTTTTATACATTGCACCGCCATAGTATTTCCACATGGCTTGTGCTGAAACCTTTGAGTCATCACTCTATATTGTGGCATAGGGCAGCACTATAGGGTGGCAGACTTCGCTGTACGTGTGAATCTGCAGTAGTAATTGTTGACAGAATTTGGGGATTTACTTGTCCTTCCAGAAAACTCAACTATTACATTCATGTCTTCATGAAAATGTATGTAGTGCGAGGTGAAACAAAAACATTTTACGAGCATGAAATCAATAAATAGGTCATTTGTGTGATTTTGCTGCTGTTATGACCTGGCATTACCTCTCCTAAACAACATACAATAATAACTATTGAGGCCAATGGTAAAAAGGCCCACGTGTACCTCGTGATGACTCATGATATTTCACACAAAGGTGTGTAAGGTGGTCCGCGGCTGATAGTCTATATAAAAGTGGCGCTGTGTTGGCATCATTTGCAAAAAACGTCAACATGGGCAGGGTAATATTCATCAAATGTTACTGTAAAAACATGAATAAAACAATGAGTGGCTCAAGATAGAGATGGAACCATTGTAACAGTCTTCTCCTGCAAAATAATTAATCAGGCCATACGTTGGTTTTGTCATCCAGTATTGACAATTTCTTTTTCTTTCCTGATACAGATAATTTTCTACGAGGAGAAGAACTTCCAGGGTCGCTCCCATGAGTGCAGCAGTGACTGCTCTGACATCCACATGCACCTGAACCGCTGCAACTCCTGCAGGGTGGAAAATGGATGCTTCATGGTGTACGAGCGGCCAAACTTCACGGGAAATCAGATCTTTTTGAGAAGGGGAGAGTACTCTGATTTTCAGCGCATGGGCAGTATGATGGGTTTGATGGGAGGAGTGATGATGGATACTGTCCGCTCCTGCCGCATGATCCCCATGGTGAGATATTTAGATACATGTTTCTGTGGGTGGTACATGTGGCCTGTTCTGGTTTCAACTAGGGTGTTTAGATGGTGAATTGTCCATCCAAAAACCCCCAAAGCATGTTAAGTGAGCAACCAGAATAGTACCTGAGTTGTGTATAATGGATGCAATGACGTGTCTCGCTCCTCCAACAGCACCGGGGTCAGTTCAGGATGAGGATCTACGAGCGGGAGAACTTCGGGGGCCAGATGCACGAGGTGATGGAGGACTGCGAGTCTCTGCAGGAACGCTACTTGATGTCCGACTGCCAGTCTTGCAACGTGATGGACGGCCACTGGCTGATGTTCGAGCAGCCCAACTTCAGGGGCCGGATGCTGTACTTGAGGCCAGGAGAGTACAGGAACCTGAGAGAAACGGCAATGACCAACATGACGAGGATCAGCTCCATCAGGCGCCTCATGGACATGTGCTGATTGCATCTGTTTCAAAGAATTTTGTTTGAACAATAAAAACAGTCATATTTTGAAGTATCTCTTTTGCTCTCCCTGTGTTTGACATAATGCATGTTTAATAAATCATCAGCTGTAGTTATTCAGTTACCCTGATACTCTGAACACAAATCTGATAGGAATTAACATTCTGCTGGATTCCCACGTCACTTGCACACCTGTTTCAAATTCACAGATGCAGCAACGATGCAGCTGCTGCCTGAAGCGTCACACTTGACCCTGCTGCTTTAGACTTTCCTACAAATAAAGCGAGACTATGGAAATGACATGGGCCCGCAATTTTCATTAGCATGTTAGTAAAGCCTTCTCAATACGAACAAAACATAAATACATGCATATGAAATGCATGAGGAAACTAAATGCATCATGAAGCCGTGCAAACCATCAATGTAGAACAACCAATAATGAAATCATTGGTCAGAAAGTCACACTCATGAATTCATCTACTAATCATTTGGGCCTCGATGACTTGCACAATATAATATGGCAATGCAGATATCCTGTGTACCTTTTCAGAAATAACCCCCCCCCGACACACACACACACACACACACACACTTTTTTTTTAAAGCTGCTTGTACTTTGTTTCAAATTGTAGATAATATACATGCACAATTGCTTTAACAATATTTCCCATCCAGCAATTAAAAGCACCCTCAGCACTATTGTAAATATAATAATGATTTGAATCAGATGATATGCATTTAAGATCATTTTCAGATCATTTGGCTGCAAAAGACTAATAAGAGATGCAGTACTGCCAGCTGGTCCAGAAGATGGCGCTCGGATGTCCAAATAGACACCCAAAATGGGTTCATCCTCTGGGAAGTTTGAATAATAATCTTAAAGACTCAAAGCAAAGATGCAAAGGCTGTGCAAGTGCGAGACAAAATTGTTCTGGAAGCCAACACAGCCTGTCCCATCATGCCCAGTAAACACAAACACAGACTATTGTGTGATAAACTTAATGGCACAAACTGCAAATGTACCATCCATAATCCCTGTTTTACTAGATTTTGCTTTGTCATTATGAAATCCACACCGCTACTGTTTAATCAAAGTAATTGCAGTGTTCACAGCTTTGATGCATAATACAGTAAGGACCTCCCTGCCGATGTGCTGACTCCATCATTTCATACAATTGAGGGGCAGATTCTTTTGATGTCACATGATGCATAAAAGGCAGCGCGCCAGTGGGAAAAACAACAGAAATCAAATAGTGTGACCATGAGCGGAAAGGTAATGAGGGCCACAGATCTCTGCAGCAGCCCATACTATTCGACTGCAAAACCAAAGTGTTGTGGACTACTAGACATCCATGTGGCAGCGGAGAATTCTGTAATTGTGTAATACTAACTGAATCCCTGTATATCTTTCTCCCTAGATCATTTTCTTCGAGGAGAGAAACTTCCAGGGGCGCTCGTATGAGTGCATCAACGACTGCTCAGAGATCGCTTCGCACCTGAGCCGCTGCAGCTCCTGCAGGGTGGAGAGTGGCAAGTTCATGGTTTACGACCAGCCCAACTTCACAGGCCAGCAGTATCTTCTGACCCGGGGAGAGTATCCTGAGTATCGCAACACCATTGGCTTCAGCGACTGCATCAAGTCCTGCCATGCTGTCCCTGTGGTAAGTATGTGCCCGATTTCACCCCTGTCCCTCCAAAATACATTAAGGTTGTCTAGCTTTGTAAATGTAATATAGAAACAGCATGTGGTGGTTTTGCTTCAGGCAAACCACTACATGCTTTCAGATATTTTTGTTAATGCTCTGCATGTTACTTTTGCAGCACAAGGGCCCCTTCAAG
>CAESWR010000080.1:134292-148259 GCA_903171835.1 Mullus surmuletus | reverse complement strand
TTTTTTAAACTTCTACGATTGGTTGTATTAAAATCAGTCAAAATCAAAAATTGTTGATCAAAATCAACTTACTTTGCTCTAAAGTTTGTCGTTTGTAGACAGCCTGGCCAATGTTGAGCTTCTTGTCTTTAAGAGAAATTCCATCCTTCTTCAATGTATCAGATAGGGGACAAGATTCTACATTAGACTGTTGTATACTAGATGACAGCTTAATAATTGTGCCGTTTTTATGTAATTGATAGCTGCTTTACTGACATCATGAAGGATTTTCAGTGCATCCTCTTCATTCTCAAATGTAACAAACCCATATCTGGTTAGGCAGAAACACATTTCACCTCGGTTAACAGAAAGTAAACAGAAAGAAATAAGATACTTGCAATACAGTCATCTAGATGTGTTGAGCAAAATGTTTCACCAAGTGTACATTCATATAAAAATGAATAGCCGTAAAACATGGATGCGTTATTTCAGTCACTTTGCGTGTTAGGGAATGGAAATGAATACTCACCCCTTTGGTGTTCCCGAATAATCCGTCATAATCTTCACCCGTCTCACTATGCCATATTTGGAGAAGATGGCTCGTAGATCGTTCTCATTGACCTTCACAGACACACATTTCTTTCCTGTTATTACCACAAAATGTGATGCAATATATCTGCTGATGTTATTATTGTGATGGGACAAAAACACAGCCTTTTCATGTGCTTTGCTGCTCTCTAGTGTCTGAACCAAATCTAGATATGTATTTATGAATTCACATGCATGTCCATTTGACACCTGCAGAATCTTCTCTCAAACTCTCACCATGGTGTCAATTCCCCCGACGAAAATCCGATTGGGGACCACTGTGCCTTTGGGCATGAACTGGGATGTGCTGTTGCTGTGGTTTTCTGGAGGCGACTCATTGGGGCTGGAGGAGCTGCTGCTGGTCTGCGCAACAAAAAGCAGGATTTGAGGATACGAAGAAGCCCATGTGAATGCAAACCAAGGCACTGTGTCATGGCTAACTGTCTTTGACAAAAACATAGAGGGAGCTCCCACGCAAAAGCAGCTGGGATCTTTGTGTCTTTCAACTCAAACAAAATGGATGGTGGATAGGGTCAACTATTCCTTTTACACCATAGGAAAGGTCAAGTTGTCTTCAATGGATAGCCAATGCGTATTAAAGTATTTTGGGGGTAATATGACCCTCAGAGTTGTCCCTTTGTATTGACACTACTGAGGTTAAATTGATGGTAAAGATGTGGACAAAATGGTACATTTCTGAACCAATTCAGCATTTTCCTTGGTTTTCTGACTAATTGATTAAGGTGGGAATAAAAATGGAAAATGGAAAATGGAATGGAAAAATGGTAAAAAAAAAAAACAGTTGTTCCTTTCCACAAGAGAGTTGCCAATTTTCTACACTTTTGTTAGTTGGGTAATAACCAACTCTGTAAAGTTTAGCTAGCAGCCAGCATGTTCAACCATCTGTGGATCGATAGAGGTGAGTGAATAATTCTCAGATTCTGCCCAACTCAACTTCGACACAGACCACAAACCACGCAGATCACTCACGTCCAGAGCCTCCACTTCCATCGCTGCATCAATAGAGATAACTTCTTCCATTTCGCGGCCGTGTGTCACGATGGACGAAAACCCCCCCCCACAAAAAACCCGCTTCCCTCCAACTGCCGCGCGCGCGCCACCGTTGTCCCACGTGACGGCGCAGCGGTGACCTCAGCAGCGGAGCTTTGCTGCGTCACTCGCTATGCTAACATGTGCGCGCATTAGCGAACTTTCTTTGAAGTCCACCGACCTGCACGTGTCCTCGCACCGCTCCGCCGAAGCGGCTCTCCGTGTTTTAACGGTAGGACAAACGATAACGAAAGATTAACATTAAAAACGCGTAATTGTTTAGCAAAGAAATAGACGCACATGCTAACGATAGCTAATTTCTCATTTTCCAAAATGTATTTTTCCGGAACTGTATTCGAAGGCGAGAACAATTGTCTTAATTGTAGTTTTTCAATTAGCTTAATGTAAACATGTGTTATTGACGTAACCTACCGGAAGCGGCGCTCTTTTACAGGCCATTGGTGGGTAATGTGAGATAGAAGGTATAACCGCACGAATAGCCATTTACATGTATTTCTACGTTTTGTTTTTTATATATTAGAAATATATATATATAATCCAGAAATTATGTAAGAAAATAAGATAGCAAATATAATATTGTATTGAAAGTGTTCAATCACCAGTTAGCCTGTCAGATAGAATTAGATCAGGTAATTATTCAACTCACCTGTGTGTAGTTTACCAAACAATTACATGTTCAAACTTTTAGGAGTGCTTGGATGTAAAAAAGGAAAAAAAAATGACTTGCAGATAGTTATCTAGTTATCAAGCTATGATCATTTCTGTCATTGCAGTAGCATTTGATGTTCACATGAGGGTGCCATTTCTCTATAAGGTAAAAAATATTACTTGTGAGCAATGGGGTTTCTCATTGAGTTTTGTGGCGCTCAATCTTAAGTAGACCGGTTGCTAATGTGATGTTGTGGTATACCGATTTTATTCAGAAATAATCCAATCATATAACATGCACGAATGTCAGAACCTGTTCAGTACATTGTGACCAGTGAATTTATGATTATGAGGTCTTCGTTCCCAGCCCTCCAGATCGTGCCCAGTTTATTTTGGTCTAATTAATGGATAGGGATTTTACTAAATGGGTGGATACAGAGGTTTTACAGGAAAGGAATTCATCCATCCATGTAGTTTTGACACATCTACTTTTGCTTAAGGATCTACACAATGTTACATCCTAGACTCATGGAGCTATAATTTCTTTGTGGTTGCTGACTGAGTAGAGAAACACTGCCATTTGCATTTTACGCCCCCAGGTCCACCTCCCCCTTCCTCAAACCACAACAAAGTGACAGAGAAAAACCCTCAAAGTTTAACTGGAAATACCAAAAGTGCTTGAACAATGCATAGTAGCAGTAACATTCAGAAATTACTGTTTTCATGTTGACACATTTTTCAAACATGTTTTAAAAGTCTCCCAACAAAAAGCTCGTCACATTGCGACATTTCCCGTCTCATCATTCAATTCTTTTTCCTCCAGAGTGTGTGTCCTCAACATCTTAGTAATATGAGCCACACCATCACTTGTCATTCATTTCCAGCTTTTCTTTAATTGTGGGTTAAATTTTCCAATGAGGTCTGTCTGTGCAAAATGAGAAGCAGGGCATGTTTGATGATTGTAGCAATTTACCAGCTAAAAGTCCTTTTAACTCCACTAAGGTCATTTGAAGACACAAGTACTGATAGGGTGTACGTTTTCACAGAAAAGAGTAGTGTGGGTTTTATTGTCTAGCTGGTGTTTATTTATTATTATCTGTTTATTGACCTCTTAGCTTTGATATAGCATTACTTAAACCGTTTGTTTTAGATGTGACATAAAAGATATATAAATTCTTCTAATCCATGAGATGATAGTTTTTCTGCCAATCTTTGTCTCCTTTACATCAAACACAAACTCTTACGTTTTATAATCACTGTTTCGATTCAATGTTTTTTAATTTCATTATCATGTGGTGCTCAATCTGCTATGTTTACCCACAGACTCAACAGCCCATCAAGAGTGGACATTGGGACTTCACCCACTGATACCATTTCGAAGCCCAAGTTTGGCCATCACCATCTTTTTTTTCCCAACCCGAAAGGATCACATTTGGGATGGGCTAACCAAGATCACCATCGATATGACTTTATCGTTTACATTTACATATCTGAGTCTGACGACTTCAGCCACCTTCCCTCATTCCTTGCTATCTGATATCCCCACTCTTACCAGGCCTTGGTTTTTGTTCTGACAAAATGAAACTTACATGAGCCATTGCATTTGTACACTCAAAAATCACAGATTGCAATTTCCTTTAATGCTCCCCTCTTGTTGAAGCCTGCAAAACGGTCATAAGGTGTTGCTTAATTTGCTTAATTTTTTTCAACAGTTGTTTGATCATTGGAAATTGCTGACTTCAATGATCTGTCAGTGGTCATTTGTTCAATTTTTTCAGCATTGGATATATTTAGCAGAAATTCTGACAGTGTGTCTTCTAATCTGTTGCTATTATCATTATGCTTTGTCAGGATCTGGTCACGAAAAGTAGATTGGAAATATTTTATCTTGACCTGCTCCAGTGGTAAGTTCTAAAGAAAAATCTGGAAATAAGGTCCAATATCAGGCCTTACATGCATTTTTCACAGATCAGAATGACATTTTACCGTTGGTCAGTCAGTCAGACAGTCATGGAGACAGAGGTTGATGAAAAATGAGGCATAACAGAAGGGTTCAACTCTGGCTCTGTAATTACTCTACAAATCTCTGATTTCCCCTCCTTCATCTCTAGACTATTTATAGCTGCTGCATTCCTTACTGAGAATAAAATGATCTCTTTGAGACAGTACAATGCCAGAAATAACAGGTTTGGACAAACATTTGCTGAGGCGTGGTGGGCCTGGCTGACCATTACTGAGTTCCACTGTGGTTTCAGTCAACTGTTCTTCGCCCTCGTCCATTTATTCATCTGTTATTCTAAAATGGCAGTGGGTTTGCTTGGGGAGGTGAGGAGGGTGGTGGTGAGCAAAATGTGATGGTTCAACAAAAGAGCTTGTATAAGCGGAGCCGTAATTGCTTTGAAGTCTGGCAGAGTTGTCACAGTTGTCTGCATTCACGAGGGAGCGGGCAAAGGAGAATGCATACATAAACATGCACCTTCACGTCTGCAAGCTCTCAGGTGACTGCAGGGCTCAGATGATAGGATGTCACGGGCACAGATGATCGTGGACGGCATGTTGCTTTGAGTGTGAATATAGAGCATTTGCCTGTGTTAACATGAGTGCCAGTGTGTTTAGGTTACCAGAGAAGGAAGGGTTTCCCACCGACTGTGCTTATTGTCAGCTTTTGTTAATTGCAAGAAAGAGGAGGATAGATAAGCATTATATGTTCAGTATAGTTTGTGTAAATCTCATATCTATTTAGGATTCATACACTGCACTGGGAAAATACATGACCCACATAATACAATGTTGTTGTTTTGAGTACAAAGGTCTTGGGAGTATCTATATGAAAATTAATGTTGTGAATATTTAAACCAACTACCTAAAAATGGATGTGTTGATTGGGGGAAAAAAAAAAAATGTTTTTTTAGCACCCTAACTTATTGTGTACCATATCTAATATCAAGCTCAAACAGCTTGTCATAAAAAAAAGGGTTCCAGCATAAGTTCTAGAGCACATAAGTAAATGCTTTATTCCCGTCATTACATGTTTTTTAGTTAAGTCATTAACAATGCCTCTTAAGTTGCTGCACAGTAGTTAATGTCAGATTGCTGTACTCTCACTCCCCATAAGGTGGCAATGTCGCTCGAATGGGACTGGATCGAGCTGTTTTGTGGGTTCACAAAACCCCTTTTCTTCTGCTGAAATTAAGACAAGATATTTAAAAACTTCAGCATAAATGATGATCAACAATGACTGTGATCTTTTCAAGTGTCCCTAGAGGCTGTGACAAATCTCAAAACCTATGCCCCAAAAACTAATTCAGCCCTCCTGCATTTTATTGTTTCCACCTGTTCCACAGAGGAAAAACTCTGTGACACGTCAGAATTGTTCACAAAACAAAAAGGCCTTCCAGCATGAGAACAAGGGAAATATAGCTTTATCACATTTGTTTTAAAGGGGTAGTTCACCCCAAAATGAATGATCGTAGTAGATAATGGGTGAATTTTCAGATTTTCAGAAATGTCACGTCCCTTTGAAGTTTGTAGAGGATCACATGGCTTCATTTTGATGCCAGAAAGCAAAACAATAATGCCATTGCCTCAGCTGTCATTTTATTGACTAATTTTTACACTCACAATAGTGCCATCAAACAGTGAGTATTTCCTGTAAAACTGTTATTCTCAGGGAATAAAGTCAGCAGTGCATAGAAAGTGTGCTGCATGACAGAAAGGACCACCATTTAATAGATTCCATGATAGATAAAGATGCACATGTCAATCACAAATCCACTATAACTAAAGTATGTTTTCCTTTTTTTGTCTTTCTGTTTGTTCTTTTGTGAGAATGCTGAACCACAATGGTGTTGCATTCCACAGCGACACCCAATGATTTCTCTAAATGGAGACATATTATTTAGGGTTTTATATGCTGGGGCCATGGCTATAGTTAGTGGGTGTGTGCACACTGACCTATAATAGAGTAAACACAGTCAACTGGGCTCTGGCCAGAGAAGTAAAAGTGAAGTCAACTCTCCCTGCTGTTTTCCTTTACCTTGCTTGACTGGAAAGCTTTGATCCGTGTTGACAGTGCTTTTACTATACTGTATAGAAACATAATACACATGCATACTATATACTGCATATGTTTATCTGTGCAAGTCTTGGAGAGTAGCTGTTAAATATCTTGGTGACATGCAGTCATTCTGGGTGGAGATGTGTATCATTTCTCATAAGTAGTGATTGTTTTTTGCTCATGACTGAATTGCTGTAATAAATATCGTAGCCAAACAGTATAGTAAAGAATTGTTTGTTGTACTTCTTCCTATTATAAGTCTTGAGTAGTTCCAGGGCAAAGCCAAGGTTATGACTGTTGTCCATCAAAATAGTGGACTTGGGATCAATTTGTTACAATTTTTTTGTTTTTTCATTGTAAATTTAGAAGCCAATAGACTCCTTATGAATATCAAGGCTGTGCCATCTACACCTCTTCTGTGGAGGTGTCGTACACTTACGTTTGCAACCATCCACAGGCCAGCAGAAGGGTATCATGATGTTTGCATTTCAATGCTTTGTTTTTGAGTTATGAACTGGGTATGCAACATCTAAATAGAACAGAACTAAACATAGGCCAATAGCTTTATACTAAACCTTCTCAACACATGCACAGAATGCCACATTATCACTGTAAATATGCTTGTTTTCCCCATAACATCTTATGTTATATTTGTTGCAAAATTAAGAAAAAAAGCTTGATATTGCTCTGGAAGTATAAAGAAAAATTCTACATGGGCCCCATGCTGCTTTTTTACCCATGCTACATCCCTCGAACAAGTTTCATGTAACAGGATCGTTTTGCAGGTTCTTTTTGTCTGTTAACAGACGAAAACGACCCTGCAAAACGATCCTGTCATAGCAAAAAAAATGCTGCTTCTCTGTAAGATTTGAATCTGGCCCTAAAAGTCAGTTGGGATCAGACTGGGGAACTGCCAATTGTCGCTGTACTTATTTACTAGTTTCTGCTCCATGTGACATTTTAAATAAAACATCATTCATCAGGGAGGTGACAAAGACCAAGGGGATGACAAGTCGAGTCATTCTGCTATCATTTCAGATGCGGGATCATGAATTATTTGGCAGGAAGATAACACTAATTTTGCATTAGATTCACGGCTCAGTGCACCTGCAGAATTTTACCCCCAAAACACACACACACACACACACACACACACACACATGCATACATACACATTTTTTGCCTCTCTTGACAATCTTGTTTGTGCACAGTGAATGTAGGTCAGAAATGTATGTGTGTGTGCGTGTTTGTGTTTGTCTCTCTCTTTGTGGGTGTGTGCACTGACAGTATGTGGCAGCAATGGACACATAGTGTGCTGTAGAGGTCTCCTGACACTACTACAAATATGAATCTCCATACACACACGCACAATCCAGCGGTAGGTCAGTTTAATATTTCATTTGGCTGATGGACGGCGTCTGCTGCTCTGTGAGCCAAACATCATTACAACACACTAAGTGACTTAACTCTAATTAGAGCTGAAAATCACATTAAAGCTGCTCTGTGATACAGGAAGTAGCTCACCTTTTCCCATCACAGTTTGTTTTTCAAAGTGCATCAAACGTAGCAATTATAAATAACACCAAGAATCTGAATTTTCATAATGTCACAGTCAACATATTTAATTGGAAAAACATCACAATTTTATATATATATATAAGGACTTTTGGGATATTTGTATACCGTAATTTGTAATTTTTTCATCTAATTTTTATTGGACATGCTTTTAATGTAAAAAAATTTGCTACCTCAGTTAATAAAAAATAAAAATAAATAAAAGACAATATTTTAATACAGTTTTTGTCATGCTGTTTTATTTGACACACACTCAGAAAGTAGAAAGGCCTCTTGTGAGTGATTCTGTCCGTGTGTTTGTGCGTATCATTTATAAACGATGAGGGAGTAAACAGCTCCCACTTTGGTAACATGCTTTTGCACTTTGAGCGCACACGTGTGTTTGTAATTGTTCAGTGATGGTGTAGATGAAACGGACTGTTCTTTTGTTGTCTCGTGTGGCATTAGGTGATCAAAGGTTCCAAAAGTTTTGTGTTGTGTCACTGTTTTACCAGGAAAACTGACCATACGAATGCTTAAATGATAGATACCATATTGTAATAGGACTGCAGGAAATATGGAAATCTACATTTTTTTTTTTTTACAATTTTATGTAAGAGGCTCGTTTTGGTGCTGGAAGTTATTGTGGAAATTCTTGTAGTCAAAGGAGATGCTGGGAGCCACTTAGATGCAGACAAGCATTATTTAGGACTCAGCTGGCTGAAGAGAATATAGTAGATGAGCAATACAAACCATGTGTTGACCATCAGTTTTGAATATCGTCGCCTGTATCTGGATACTTATCCCTTCGGCTGCCCAGCCTGATACAGTGTTATGTATTTTTGCTATCTTGAAAGGCACATACTAGATTTGTCTAAGATGTGTCTATCAACATTGTATTTACATTGGTCTCGATTAGAGAGCACATTATCCAAGAGGCGTTTGTCAGTCTTATAGCACTGCTCACAGAGATATAATGAATATACATATTAGATGAACATTTCTCCACAGATGGGTCACAGAAACATCGGACTTTGGTGTGAGAGACTTTTGTTCATTTCTGGTTGCCAGTTGTGAGTCAAGACATTGTTTATCAAAAAGCTACAATTGCCCTGGAACCCTCACAGAAATGCGTATTTGAACCCATACTATGATTCTCCCCAACCCAGACGTTTGTGTGCTTAATCCTCACCAGACTTAAACCATATCGAACATCTAATAATGTTTAAAAAACATTTTCAAAGTTGACATGTGACTGGGTTTCAAAAGAATGCGTCTCACCAGAAGGTCTAAATAAGGTCTAAAGTAAATTGAAATAATTGGCCCAAGTGGCCTGAATCAAACCTTTATCCATATTGCACAAAGTATTCCAAATACTTCAGCTATCACAGTGTTGATTCTGACTTCTGAAGCAAACATGTCACATCGTAACAAGTACTATTGCATCAAGCACAACAGCAAATAAGCTTTTCATCTCCAACAACTGCTTATAACTGCTATAATAAGAGAAAACAATGGCAAGTGCCTGTGAACTCCCGCAGGCATACAGCAAGCTCTGCTAAGCATTAAGAGAGCAGACTTTCCTTAGAAGGAATGGTTGGTGATGAACAAGTGTTGTAAACGATGCTGCAATTTGCTGGAATGAAAAAGGGAGAACTTGAGATATTCACAAGGAGTAAGAGCCCAGGGACAATGAATATTACAAAAAAAAGATGACCACAAAACCAGCTTGTTTTGTTTTGAGCAATAGCTGGCTGGTATAGAATAAATAAATGGAAATGCAAGGAAAAAACAGTGTCAAAGAAGTTTTGTCCGTGTGAAGTGTGAGGTCATGGATTACTGACTTTGACCAATAGCAATCTGTCATTTGTCTTACATTTCCCAGGTTTTTTCAAACGTTCAATGCTTTATACAATCATGTTGAAAACTGGAACTCTTAAACTACCACCCTACTACCCTGACTTGGCCCGTACAGCATCATGCTTCACCCATGGCGGGAGTCAGAGATGTCCTTGTTTTCTCCTCCTTCCATCCCTTCGTCCCTCGCTGTGTTTGTACTGAACAGATGCCAGCGCTGGGTAAAGTCCTCTCCAGAGGGGCTGCCAGCAGCATATTGGTTTATAATTAATGAAATTAGGGCCTGTGTCTGCCGAGGAGGCTTCGGTCCCAGTGTAAGATAGACTGCTGTCTGCCGGAAGACAGACGACTGAAGAGATCAAAGAGGACAGACAGAAAGGGACAGACAGATGTGACTCGATCACTGTGGATCCACTACATGGCCAGGATCATTGCAGGACAATATTATAAACATTCCTGAAACAAACTCCTCCAGGATCTCCAAACTGTCAGATTTGCTTCTGTACATTATTAAAGTGTGACCAGGCCTTCATATTTGAATAGCGTCAGTGAATGTCAGTACACATGCCCCCTCTCAAACACAAATACATAGATCATTTTATTAAACATTTTCATTAATGCAGTTAACAATTGTATCTGAAGGATAAGATCTGTAATTCCCCATAGACTGCTAAATCAAATTAAATTAACAAGCTTCATGAGTACAGATGTGTATCAAATATTGATGTTTCAATTAATAATTTGGTACATTTTGAATAAAATATGTAACACGCTATGGTTTTGTGCAGATTACTTGACATTTGTCAGTTGACGTCCTAAGCTCAGTGTTACTGTGACAGTCTGTGAGCAGACGAGAGCTCTAATAAAGCTACAACGCCTATGTGTTTCCTGAGTGTCTAAGCTCTAGTGTTTTTTGTTTTTTTTTCTAAATGCAGGCATTTTGACTTGTCATAGTAGGAGAAGCACAGGTGTTACTAATAACATTAACGATGCCTCTGTTCTCTTCAAGTGCCCCACTAAGCCATGACTGCGTGACAGTGAGCCAGCAGGATCCCAGAAATCAAAGCGGCAAAATGGAATTCAGCCATCATTAATTTTATTATTTAAGCCTGTGCTTTGCCTGCTGTGACATGTCAAAATGTCCCCTGTGACAGGGGTCTATTATATTTGTTCTCTGGAAATAAAATGACATATCTGTTTGCATTTCAGACTTGGTGAAAGACTAATGCTCAGGCAAGGCCATACTTAGTCCAGGGAGCAGGACTAATGGCACACATTCTAAAACACACTCCTGTTTGCACTCGCTAACCTTATTCTATTCACTTGTGATCCCCCGACCCCCCCCACAGTTAATTCAGTTAGAGCTGCTCAATCCAGCAGCACCCCTTAATGCTTTTCTGTCCTGCTGAGCCCTGATGCAGCCAAACGTTCTCTGCACTTGAATGTGACTTGATATCTTTGCCATATCGGACACACTGAGCCGCTAATTCTAACAACACTCACTTGACTTTTCCGTACAATGTGTTTATGAATCCAAAAACTTAAACTTACAGTTGGTATTCATTACACCTCTTAAAAATAGCTTTAGTCGCTGAAAAAAGCAAATGAAAATACCCTTTGTTAATGGGTTTGATTTGGAATGTTCAGTTGCCACCCTTTACTGCTTGTTACCATATTTTTGTTTCAATGAATCCTAATCTGTTTTCTGCTTCTATTACGGCCCAACTTATATTTTACTTTCAATAACAGATCCCAATCAAAGCAAGAAATTACAGGGACTACTTTTATGTGCGTTCACTTAAATTGTGTAGTAAACACAATGATGAGTAGCAGTAAAGACCAACACAAAGATGCAGTTTGATGTTCAGAGGATTCAGTGAATTGCCTAAATCAAGTCAATTTTATAGTTTCAGAATGTCTTTCCCCCATCCAGTGTTGTGTAGACCTGAGTCTTAGGCATCACATTGATAAAGCATCTTGTTTGTCTCAAAACTCCACTGTTATGACATTTGTGTTCGATCACATTATAAACAGGCAGTGTGGCTGGCTGGCAATGCTGAACCACTAATTGTTGTAATTGTTAGCAGTTGTCTGGACTGGAAGTATAGCCTGCCCTCTCTATGTGTGTGTGTGTGTCTGCGTGCGTGCATTTTTGTGTATGAACGTATTATAATATATCTTTGCATCTGCACATTTATAGCTGGATTTAATGTAGACTCATGTACACTTTATATCCACGGCTGTGAGTGCATTCTGGACGTGAATGTGTATCTGTGCACATGATGAGCGTGTGGGCGTGTGTCATTACAACTGAAGACTTCCTTTCTCTGTTTACATCCCAGTTAAGCTTCAAAAACTCATGATTAGATAGGAGGGAGGATGGATAGGGAAGAAGAACAAGGAAGAAAGAGCCAATGGAGGAGAGAGGGGGCAGAAAAAAAGGGCAGATGTGTCTCCACAAGAGACTATGACTCACACATCTTGCACCAGCTATGCACTACAAGAGTAAATAGTAAAACAAAACCATGATGATTGAGGGATAAGATGAGGCATCTTCCACCCCTCGTCGTATGAAAGTTTCAAAATCGTGACTCCAAGTAAACTTGAAAATAAATACAAACACACCCTGTTCTCTCTTCTGCGAGAAAGACGAGGCACCAGCCGACAAGCAGTAAAGCGTGCTGTGCTGTGGGCCCATGGCGGCACTGTGGAGGAACAGCCGGTGTTAATCCATCCCAGTAACGGTTCAGCAAACTGCAGTGGGAACCAATAGAGGAGGGAAGGAGCGTGAAATCCCAGACACCTGGTGGCTCTTTCTGCACAAGCGTCTGCAGCTGGTGTCGAGAGCCCACAGCCACCCAGCCAGCTGTGCTTCCTTGATAGCTCCATTGGCTCACACTGCTTGGCCGAGCGATGGGCTGATATTAGCCTGCGAAGACTGCAGTCCAGGTCCCCTTTGACTTTAAGTTGGTCTTGTCTGTTATGGGCTGATTTGTCAGTGGGTTAGTTTGTCTGAATGAACATCTCTTAAAGATTGCGCCTTTTTTGGGGGAGGTTACATAAATATGTGCAACAATATGTACATTAAAACTGCAAATGAAATTCAAAACATTTCTCATTCTCCAGAATTTGTTTTGCATTGAAGCTGCTTTTTCATTCTAAACACTTTTTGTGTGCTATGTATGTCATAAATCGCAATAAATTTGAGTTTAGCAGTAGATTTTCTTGTAGCTTGTTAGTGCAAGCTGAATGCACAGTGTACAAGGGGAACGATTTGGGTAAAATACATAACACAGATAAGAGGCATTATTTGGAAGCTAGCAAAGATGGATGTATGAAATCCAGTGTGGTGAAATGAGATCACTGTGCAATGACACATTTATTTACAGAGCGTGAATTAACCCACAGTTGCCTTACATAATCACGAAATGGCTCAATAACTCATCGACCATCAGAAGGCCAGTATTGTGGCCAAAGCTCAGGGATGCATTAAGGGTCATGACGTTGACATATTTAGTTATTATCACTCAGTCATTATTTGCGCTGAGGAGGGTAAGAAAATGATTCAAATCAATATCTGCCCTGCATGTTAAATTAAGGGCAGCATTCAAAAGCTTATTTCCTCCATCTACACTTAATAAAATCAGCTGTGGACCTGAAATATTCCCCGTTGCACACTGCGTGTTGTACGTCTCACATAGAATACCTTGAAACTCAAGTTTCTAAATTCTCAAACCAGTTCAGTGGTGATACAGAAGCATTACAAATAACCTAAAAAACAAGTGCTCCACACGCATTGACAAACTGCCCAAAAATACAATGGACATTTAAAGCAGACAGAGCTGACCGAAGACTGAGAATATAACATTAGTTTATTTGCTAAGTTACTTGGTACGTTTAAGAATATATATTGATGTAAAATACAGCTTTTTACTGCTTAAAATAAATGGAACATTAAATTATCGGATTCTAGACTTAAAAGCCCTATTAGTCTTCAATTGTTTTTCATTTTTCCTCTTAAAGGGATTTGCTTTGAATGTCTTTTTGTGGGTGTAAAAATTTTTACTGGCTCAACGTAATGCTATTTAGAGTCACACATCAAAACACAACAGTCTGCCACTAATGCAGCAGAGCCGCCATAATGAAATGTTTGTTTTTGAAGGAGATGGGATGTGGTTGTTTTCTGACTTTTTTCATCTTTGGATGTTTTTTT
>CAESWR010000080.1:112565-134283 GCA_903171835.1 Mullus surmuletus | reverse complement strand
CTTTCTTTCTTTCTCACCATCTGTGCATATGTGTTTCTTGAAGATAAATTTATGGCTTGCATTAGCTGATGATGATAGGTTACACCTTTCCCTGACTGTCCTTCAGAAGCAGAAAAATGTAAGAATTATGCTTGTGAATGTATTTGTCATGGCGACAGCAGCATCTTTTCCGCCATCTATCCAGAGTGACTTTTTCTAAATTGTGACTAAAGTGCCTAAATGAAAAATAGCTTACCGAACTGTGTTTTAGCCAGTCACTTCATATAAACAGTAGAAGTGAAAAATAAAACATGCACAGATGTTAGTTTCAACCATCCATTGCACCAGAGAACTTTTAAGTTCACCTTCATTTTCATTTCTAAATCAGTGGTTTAGAAAATATGAATGAAATAAAATGTGTTTGATGGGTCGTGTACTTGTCCTGTGCACTGTATTGTAAAGGTGGGCCTCTCTGTATTGTCACACATCGCAGCAATAGAGTTAGCCAAATATTAACTGATAAAACGTAAAAAGAGTCAAATGAAGGCAACCACAAGTATAACATGATAAAGTATAGACACTTCTTGTCTTCTTACATATGAATATGCTTTTCCTGTCTGTTACAAACTTTTGGAGGGCATCATTGCACCACGTTTTTGCACACAGGAAATTCACATACTCATGAGTCTCTAAAAAAATCACACACGCACACACACAGACACACACACACACACACACAGTGCCACGTGTTGGCTTCACTGATTACTGTGTGTTGAGGTCAATGATGTGTAAATTTCTGCCACAGCGAGTATTAGCCTGTTTATCAGAGTGTATATTAACGTGCTACAGTGCAGGGGCTGGGAAAGGGAGAGTTTATGTGTGTGTCTGTGTGTGTGTGTGCGTGCGACCGTGCTAGCAGGGGATCACAGGTGTGTTTGCAAGCTCCACAGAGAGCCTCCTTCCCCTCTATAACCCCTTCGCCCCCCACCCTGAGCGTCCTGGGTAATATCAGCCCATAGAGCACCTGCGTCCTTATCCCACAGCACGCACATACAAACACACACACACACACCTCTAATGGCCCTGTATCAGCCTGCCATACGGCTCTAATAGCCAGCTGTGTTAGCAGAAATCCAGTGGACCGTACCAACAGTCAGTGATGCAGTCGTAATATTATATGTGGGTAAACTGGGATCTCAAATTAGTTTTCATGACACTTTGAACAACCAATAAACACAGGAAAAACAAACCACAAATGGGGCATTTTGTGTTTTTTTATGTCATTGGTTCCCAAAAAAAAAGCTTCTCATCCTAACTTTAAAAAATCATTTTTCCCACTCTCATTTAACTGATTTTGGCTGAATTTCTAGTCATGACATAAGGACCAGAAAGAGGGCAAAAATGTAATGGGGGAAAAACTGCTGTTACGCTGAAATCTGAAAATTCTCAGAAATTGCCTTTTAGAACTCAAGTAATAATTCAAGCTGTTTTTAGATGTATGGCGTTAAAGCAAAGTTGTAGTTAAATTTAGTTACATCTACCATCAATCTTTCAGTTTTGCTCACTTTGGGGTTTACCTCCAGATAAAACTGTTCTCATCGCAACCATCAAAAATGGGTCATGAATCTTGGGATCTGATGCCCACAATTTTGTGTGAGAAGCTCAGAAATGCCACAGACCTCGGTGTGAAGTATTCCACATGCAGCTGTTCAACTCCTTGCAAACAAAACTGAATGGATATGGAAGTTTTATCTCACATTTTAAACAACAAGTGTTCACCTCACACTTATTGAGAATCAGTTAATGGATTGAAATCCTTAACAGAAAGAGGCACATCAGTTTGGCTTTCACACATTGCAGTTGCTTAATTGTTTCAAATTGCTATCAGGTGCCCTGGCGAGGAAAGAAGACATGAAGCTGCACAGAGTTAGCAGGACTCGTAAATTCATTTAGTCTATAATGATTCCCAGAGCAAAGAACTCCAAACACTTCTCAGCAGATGGCACCAGCATGATGGATGTAACAGTTGATTATTTATGAATATTATCATAATAAACCATGAATCATGAATATTAGATTTGTAGAGCTTAATTCACCAAAAATCTATTAAATTAAATTTCAACTGGAGAGTAGTAAAGAATTGTTGAAAAAAAGAAGAAGTAATGCTTGGAATTTTTTGGGTATGCAGATGCACACATGACCGCATTTGTCTAGTTTACACACATGGTTTGAGTTTATATAGACTTAATATGTGCTGGGGACCCTTGCTTTATCATAGAAGTGATTATGTAATGATAAACTGAAACCATACATTATTAGCATTGACAGGTTTTCTAGCTACAGACAAATGTCTGCCAGCTTCACCCAGTTTCAACAGGAGGTAAGAGCTCTTCAACTTTACCCTTTGCCGAATCTTCACACACTGAAACAAATAGTGTAGCGACCTAATGGGTTTTCGCAAGGCAATAATTATACGCATTTTTAAAAATGTTTTTCTTTTTTAATATATTTTTGACGTCCTGCCCAAATAAGAACAATGATTAGACATCAAAGTTGAAAAAAAAAAAAAGTCAAGGGCAAATTGACTGTTAAACTGAAATAGTCTGCAAATATTTTCTTCTCATACCCTGTTTCTTTGTGACACAAAATAATTACACAAAACAGTGTAAGTGACAATGGCTGTATCCCACTTATGATGACAATCCACCTACTACATTTCGTAGGTGGATTGTCAAAACTGACATCAAAACTATTCCATCGTGTTTTCTCTGATTCCCTTTTAGAAAATGTAAATAAAATAGTCCTGCTTTCTAACTTAAGATTTGCAACAGATGTCAGAACTCTTAACACTTGTTTTTCTTGTCACATTTACAAATACATTTGAGTCAAAGAGAATAGCAAAACTATATTTACAACAATAATACTACAAAATTAGTAATAAATACTGATGGGAGGGTATATTGAGCTTCTCCATTTCCTTGCATTGAGCTCAGTTGTTGTAGGACCCTCCTAAAGCATCATGATAAAGACATTTTGGGACAATAAATTATTATGTTTCTCGACAGAGGTTTCTTTTGTTATTGCCCTGCACACCTTTTCCCCAAAGCTGACTGCCCCTCTCATGAGGTTCCAATGTCAATACATTTGTACTTGGTCCCAACACAATGTCATAATATCTGACCAGTTAGTCGCATTGGCAATAGAGTCCAAACTGTCTGGTTTGGTGTTCAGTGTAGGGAAATTCAACAAATCCAGGTTTAGGGTTTGTTTGAGAGCATCAACACAGATTGTGACTCACAGTGGAAGCTCAAATGGTTGCTCCATAAAGGTTCCTTGAGAAGTAAGCAATGTCTGTAACTATCATACAAAGCCAAACAGTGAAGCCCAAAAGTGGCATTGGCAGTTGATAAGGGGCAAATGCCCCAATTATAGTAGGCTATACTCTGAGAACAAGCTAGCTTACTGTGACTCTCACATTTAAACCTAGCTTACCCAGCCAACCTCACCAAAACCATAGTTTCAGTATCAATAAACTTGATTAGCAAATAAGTAAAAACGTCTGTCCTTCGTAGATGTAAGCAGCTGTGTTCAGTTACATTTTATAATTGCATTTTTCATAATGCAAAACCAACAAAATGGACGCATTGATTTCTCAAATACTTCCTGCAGCATAGTCCATTTCAATGTCCTTGCTGTAATCATCATGTGTGTGCAGGATTTTGTTAACATCCAAAATACACATCTTCCCTGCATTTAGATAATGGCAGCAGCTGAAGCTGTGTAGATAGATATTTTCAAAGCTTTTAGGTTGTCTTAAACACCTTTAGCTTTGTGGAGAAATTTGGTACATCAACTCATTTGAATGCCATTAGGTTTTTCAATATTGCCTACAGGCAGCATAAGCCAAAAATTCAGGCAGTATCTGCAAATAGTGGTAATTCCTTCAGATTTATTTTCCGTCAAGTGGGTGCCATTTTTTCTCAGTTCTTTAGACATGAACAACCCCTGATCACCTCTGGTAACTGTGGTAATTTAGGGGTTAGTTGTTTATTCACAGGTGTTCATTCACAGGCGACGTACATGTGAGGTTCACATTTTGATAATGTCATTTCCTCTGATCTCGGGGTCTATGCTGTTATCTTTGTTGCTCAGCAGAGTTGGGGCTGTCCAGACTACTGTATGGTGACAGGGTGGAGGTCGCTGGTGCAGAGGCTTTCCCATTGTCTGCTTCTTTCTCCCGTTGAATTTCAACCTCTCTCTCTCCTTCATCCCCCTCTGTTCTGAACACCTCCACTGATCCCCTGCCATCCTCACATGACTCCTCCGATGCAGAGAGCACTTCCTCTCCTTGGATTTCCACTTTTCCAGGGACAACCTCAGTGAGACTTGAATTTTCCCTTTCGTCATCGTCAGGAGCTGGGTCTCTGGCCTGGTTGTGGTGCTTAACGTTATAGCGCTGGTTCTGGAAGAACTTGACAATGGTGTGCTTGGGTAGATCTAGCTGGGCTGACAGTGTGTGTATAGCCTCCTGGTCTGGATAAAGTCCCACGTCACCAATAAAGCTCTGCAGGATTCCAAGTGCCTCCAGTGAAATTCGAGTCCGTGAACGGGCCTTCTTTGGTCCTCCGAGGCTTGGGCTTACTCCATGCTGAGGCCCATCTTCTGAGCCAGGCAGGAGTGCCAAGGGGGTGGGTTGTGGATCCTCATCAATCGGGGATGGAGTCATGAGGGGTGGCAGGGGCTGCCTGTGGAGAGCCTGTCAAAAAAGAATCAGTGAAACAGTTACTGTAAACCTCTAAATTTTCAAAAACCTTTTTGCCCACTTGAGAGCACAAACTGATTGATTTCAGGTTTTGTAATATCTGTGATTATATTTTGCCCTATCATTAAACGAAATCTTATAAGAAGACTTCCAAAGGTGTCATAATCACTGAAACACTGCATGTGGGCATCGGAAAAAACCTGTTGAGGGTGCATTTAAAAATTTGGGAAGGGCTGCTACATATTCAACTACAACTGGAGCACATACCTCTACCACAGTCAATGTAATGTATTTTGAGGATGAAATGTCTTGATTTGCCTCAAAATTTGATGTGTATTTACTTGACCCATCTGAGACCAACCCATTAAGTTTCATGGGAATCTTCCTAATAGTTTGTGCATAGTCCCACTTGAAGAAATTGTAATTTGGGAACAGAAACCCCCACCCATGCCACTGTAAATAATTTCACTAGAGTGGATCTGCCCCTAAATTTGATGGGTTCTTCTCTGGCCCACTCCTTCACCAAGCTTCATGAAAACTACCTGAGTAGGTGTGTAATCTTAACAGTAAGACAAATGTGGGCAAAGACAAATATTCTTGGGAGAGATAAAGTTAGGGATTCCAGATGCCAGGTGTTTGTAAAACAACTACAGTTGTACTCAGTAGTTCTTTCAGCCTTTTTGAACATGCTGCATCACAACTATATACTATAGGCCTTAAATGCACATAGCCATAGTGATAATAAATGAGCCATTCAGCTCCTCCTCCAGTGCCCCGCTGCAAAGTCATTACGGGAAATGTAGTACAAACGGAAGTGTGATTGACCAGCTTCCATTACCCACCAACATGCACACAGAAACTCCCACATTCAGAAAGCTGCACACACTACTGGGGCTTATCAACAGGGTGGGGTGGCCAGCACACCCAAACACAGGAATCCAACACCATAAATCTGTGGTCCATCAAAATTAAAGGACCTAAATAAAGATAATGGCAATTCCTTTTTCTCTGCGTCAATAATTACAGGGTATGTTGTGAATAATATTGAGGTTAGGCCAGACTGGAAAGCATTTTGGTTTTGGGGAGAGGGTGGGATGGAGGAGTGTTTAGCAGGAAATGTGTGGGCTGGTCATTTACCACTTCTATTTTCAATGACTTATGGGACACAAACATGACAAAGGCGAGGGCTGCTGAAGAGGAGCAGGTGGGATCACACAGACTTTGGCAGAACGGAGGAAACTTTTTCTCTCCATTGTGGAATGGCTAGCTGGTTTTCACATTTCTCACACTCATAAAAACACTTTGATGTGTCTCGTGTGTGAACATGGTTGCAGTGTGGTTAAGAGAGACCGTGTCTTTTGCAAAGTCAGACTTTCACACAGATTTTTGATAAACACTAAAAATAAAAATCCCAAAATATACCCCAGAGAAACACAAGTGGCATCCTTGCACATCAGATAAAAAGAGGGTTGTACCTGCTGTTCCGGGATGTGCAGGATGGTGTGGAGACGGTCACTGTGTTGCTGCCTTGACTCTTCCTCATATACCTGATCCCGATCAGCTTGCGGTATGGAAAGGAACCTCCGGATTGTACACAGGTTCTCCCACAGCGTGCGGTTTTCAGGACTTGGACTTTCCTTCCACCTAAGCAGCTCACACAGCCAACCCTAAGAGAAACATGACATGGTTAATGTTACCTCGGCTGTTAAACTGTGTGAATGCAAGAAAGAGAACAAAAAATAAGACATCTCTTATTGACATTCATCATAAATTTGCTATTATTACACTGTATTTAAAACTCTTGTGTGTGGCTGTGGACTGCGGGACTGTTCACAAACAATTCTATTAAAATCAGCAACACAACTGATTCACTTGCTTGCAATCGTAATCTAAATTGGCTTTGTTTGAAATATCCATATGACTGAAGGAATGAAGCTAGGACTCAGGTTCAATTAAACCAACGCCACTTATTTGAAATTAGAGCACTTATTCATTTATTTTCTACATTTCACAATAGGAATTATTCCCAGAGGAAACTGAAGACAAGTAGAAGGAAAACATCTTAAGGGAGCTGTAAGTGTATGTGTGTGTGTAAAGATTGGATTATCTCTGCTAGGCTGACCCAAGATCTGCCACCAGCTGTTGTTTATGCACAGCCTTCAGCCTGGAAATTAATGGTAATAATGTGATCATCCCTCCATCATCCTGTCTATCTTTCCCTCTGCCTTGTATCCTTCTGTTCCTCCCTCAGCACTGTTCCTTTGCGTATCCCTCATGCAATCTAAGAACATTTCCTGCTTTTTCCTGTGACACATTTCAGATCAGAGACAATCTAATCTTCTCTCCATACATATAAATTGATTGCAATAAGTCTTTAAAATAATGTAAAGAGACATAAACTGGTTTTGAAGGCTCCCTCTTCCTCTGTCTTTCTCTCTTTCTGTCCGGTGCAGACACTACTTTGATCTTGGCCTTGATCACCCGCATTGTTTATCTGAGCTTGGAGACATGATGGCATACCACAGAGGGTAATCAGATGCCCCGGCATGCCCGCACACACACACTTCATCATTGCACGCCCATCCTTTGCTTCAAACAGGATCAAACTCAGCTAGGAAAAGCATGTGAGTCTGCACGTGTTAAAGGTGTTTCTTGTGGGTAACCTTGAAAGTTAACGAGAAAATATCCAGCAGTCATAAAAATGGATAGCAGGGGAAGGAACCCAACTAATGCTCACAAACGTATATGACTTAATTCAGTTAGAATTTAATAAAATCCATAATTATCGTACAAACAACACAATATAACATCAAAACTGAAAAACTGAAGCCAACACAACTTTGATTTGCTACACATCTCTTGACTTCATCTCGATATGCCACAGTTCCAGGCCCTGAGAGAGATTGGCTTTAATTGCCATCAACAACAGACTTGTCTCCAAGGTGCTCCAAATACAAGCATAGACCATCAGAGATGGGAGATGACCCATACATGATGGTAGCGCAGCTGGAAATGGGGCGGGAAGGCTAGCAACATAATTTTGGAATCAATACATCTTGTCTGAGATCAGTTGTGCTTACCCACACAAATGAGTGTGAGCATTTTTTCAACACTAACTACGAATTTTAACATCAGGAAAGATTTGTGCTCCACGTTTTTTTCTTCTGGGACTCACCTGGCTTTTATTGGCTGCCACCTTGGCAAACAGAGCTTGGGAGACCTTTGCCCTTTTCATCTCCTGCTGTATCTCTTCATAAATCCCTGACGTGATGTTCACCAGTGAGTCGAGCTTCAGTGGCAGCTCCGTGCCAGATACGGTACACTTAGTCTACACAGATGAAGGGACAGTTTATGGAGATGAACCAGACAATCTCACTAATTTACAGATTTACTTTTGTGCGCATACCTGCGTGTGTCTGTGTGTGTTGGTGTTGGCGATGTGATTGGTTGAATGGTTGTGATTGGTGCTGGTGTTCCTCTCTCTCTCCTCCTGGTAAATGCGGTCTCGCTCGCCTTCTGGCAGGTTCAGGAAGTTCTGCATGGCCTTCAGGTTCACCAACAGTGATTGTGAAGCCGAGCGGGGATCCTCCTCCTTCCTCAGGATCTCAGACAGCAAGCCCTGCAGCCACATCGTTATCATTGATCATTTAATCACTTTTACTCGGCTTATGCTGGCGAGAAGCTAAAATATTTTCTTCTTTTACCTGTGTGCGGTTAAAAGCCACACGAGCGAATACGGCTTGGGATACGCTGGCCCTCTTCAGCTCATTTCTGACTTGCTGGTAAATGTCAGAAGAAACTTCGGCTCCTGAGCTGTTGAGGCTGGGCTCCATTGGGGCCCCGGAACCTTTGCATGTCCGTGAGATGGGAGGGTGGTTGAGGAATTGCTGGTTTACTCCCTGTGGGTGCTGGTGTGCAAGTAGGCGGCTGACTGCCAGTTGCTGGTTGATGAGGTGGGCCATGGCGAGCTGCTGACGCACCAGCTGAGGGGAGAGCTGCGGGGACAACAGCCCACTGTGACCCAGCATTGGGCCGGCCTGGGGACGCAATGGTGGGCTGGGGTGCTGGCCAGCAGGGTGAGGCAGACAGTGAGGCTGGGTCGAGGTCTGCGTGTCCACTAGGCTACTTTTAATGGAAAGAGCTCCAGGGCCTCCTAGGGTGCCCAGATGAGTGAGAGAGGGCAAGAGGGAGGGAAGACGCTTGCTGATGTCTAGATCCCTCTCCACTGTGTCAAAACACACATTTGAGTAATTACCCTCATAGTAAGTGTAGCTCTCACTGAAAAATCTTCCATTTAACACAATAGTTTACCTTTTATATCAGATTTGTCCTGTGATGACCACATCTTCTCGATGTATTCACCTGTGGACATAATAGCACAAAACACATTGTTATCCGTGCACGTCAAAATATCTCTTACACATCTATCAACATTTCTATTATGCTTCTACTACACATATTAAATCATTTACATGATAAATGACCAGATCTAGGTTGTCCCATCAGGCTACGAACTCCCCATGTGAAGCGATTTAGGGAAATCGGGACATCTTTTCACCTTTATTTTAACATTATCACGGAGTTCTGAGTTCTGTTGTAATTTTAAAAAGATTTTTCTAATAAGATTTTTGTCAAATTCATATATAATAATTGTTTTCATTTCACTTGGTTTATTTTGAAACATGGACAAAACACAAATGTTTGAAATGATCCATCTTTTTCATTGAATTCATCTAACTGTGGTATTTGTCTTTTGGTCAGATCTGTGATGTTTTGTGAGATTTCTGGTTGTTTCTTCATTGAAATACCTTCAATGGTCTCTTCCATTCTTCATCTTAGGATGACAGTTTGGTCTTTTTGTTTGAGGAATCAATCTCATGAGGTCTGTCTCTAGCCATGGTCCTTGCATCAGATTATCAAATATGTGTTGAATGTTTCTCTTTATCACTGCACAGAACCTAGGGTTTTTCTTTTTTTGTAGTCCCGGATTTTAACAGCCTCTTTGCCTGTCTCGTGTGTCTGCTTCTTATTATGTTTCTACTGGGCTGGTTTGAGAGTCACAATTTGGGTTATTAGGGGAATAAAAGTTGGAGTGAGGTTTGGCAGGGCATCAAAATTTTACCTAACATGCATGTGTGTGTAGAATAGTGAGAAGAGCTCTTATTTCTGACTAACTGTAACTGTGTGTGTGTGTGTGTGTGCGCGTGTGTGTGCGTGCATGTGTGCACGCACGTTCGGGGGCCGCTGCTGTTTTCCATTAGGAGTTAAGAGCATTTAGTTTTGTCATGTGTATTAAGGGTGACATTAATGTGAACCATGTGTGACAGTTCCTTCCTACTGAGAGCTGTCATTGCAGACATCTCATGCCGCAGATTAGACATATACAGACTGGCGCATGTGTTGATGCACATGGGGGGGTGAAAAGGAAATTTAGAAAAAAATCATTTACGCAGGATTCCATTTGCAATTTCTAAATAACAAAAAGAAAGCTAAACAAGGGAGTCATTTTAAGTTGCGTTGTGATCAGGGGTGAGTGTCAATTTTTCAAGAGCTCTGACAGTTTCCACCTTTTCAAAAGCAACATGGGGCAAATAAAAGTATAAACAACTGAACAGTTGATGGCTTAAATTCAGGAGAGTTTGTCACAAAAACTGCAAAACTTTTTAACAAGGCAGGAGAATTTAACAAGGAAACGCATGCAGCAGCAATACTGATTTAATGAAGCTGGACTGATGCTTAAATGGGACGTTATTGGACATAGCGTTTTTATCAGCTGAACAAAAGACCCCTGTAGTGAAAATACCAAATCCGTTGTTTGTGTATGAATACATGACGCCAAGTTATTTAGAAATCATGCAATCATGTGAGATTTTACCTTTGATGCGCTTGTACCTCTTGTACCAGCGTCCAAACTCTTGGCATTTGGAGGTGGAGACGTTTGCGTAGTACGAGCTGTTAACGATTGCTGAGATCATACTCTGACAAAGAGAGAAAGTGAAGGAGAGAAATATGAAAAATGACTGGAAAAGAAGAAATTGACTGCGTGATTGTGTGATTTCATTATGGAGCAATAGCCCTTACAGCAACATTTCCAGAATTATAATATGCATTTTGAAGCCCTCATACTTCATCATGGTTTGAACTAAGACTCAGATTCCAACTCTCAAAAATGTCGACCTCATGTCATTTCATGGGCCAATGTTGTTGTGGGAGTGGCAGTGTCTTGAGACTGGGTGATGAGCCTCCAGAAAATTATAAATCTCAGCAGCTGACCAAGTCACTTTTGATTTATTAAAACTCTGCACCCCCACTCCCTTTCCCTGCATGCATTGTGGTCAGTTTTGCTGAGCAGAAGATGTGCAAATGTAGCTGAAGAGCAGTCAAAACTTGACATGGGAACAGCTACGGATTAAAACTCACATGAGTCAGGCTGCAAGCGCACACCACCCACACACTTCCCCTAATCACTAATTTCATCATGACTAAGTCCTGTGTGTAAATCACCAGCCGAAATGACACACTCTCAAGTCTAATGACTGCAGGGTGTGTGTGAGCAGGATAATTGAGGTGTGCATTTTGCATCCTTTCCCATGGGACGATATCAATATATGTGTGTGTGTGTGTGCGTGTGTGGAGACGAGACGAGAGAGAGATTTTCATAGTGTGTGGTGCACTGATGATGACACCACGCGTGTTTAGAGAAAATACTTAGCTTCGTGCATGTGTGTGTGAGGCAGAAACAGATTACTGAACTAAATGATAAACTGTAGCTCAAGGAGAGGAGTTTTACCTAATTTGCCTTTTGTTGAGTAAGTGAACAAATATTGAAATGGTAATCAGTTATGGGAATGGTGAAACACGGAAAATATTTGTGGCAAATACTTAATTTCAGTGATTTATTGTCCTCGCCAAATGCAGACATGTGTTTGTCGATAACTTGTTGCAACAAAGCTCAAATGTCATTTGTTACAGTGAATGTGACAAGGAGGAAGAGCTACACTGGTTAAAAGCTAAAATGATTCTAATTTATTACAAATAAAATCAGCACAAACAGCTAAATTCAGAGTCACTGTGGGCTGTGGTGGAGGAAGAAAAGAAAACGATTTGAAGTGGATGCTTCTTTAAAAAAAAAAAAAAGGATCTCTGCTGGAATCATCATTGTGACCCCCAGATGACCCACCATTAGCCGACTGTCGACAGGTCATTTCCTCACCTGTCAGTTTGACTTCTCAAAATTGGACAAATATAGGTGGAGTTAATAATTAGGGTTGCATTCAGTTTAGATGGGAGACCCAAAGACCCTATTGCCTGCCAGGATGCCATTAATACAATCAACTGCTAACCTAGATTGAAACTGCAATAGATGCAATGTGACATCGTGGATCACCTCTCCTATTGGACCATGCTGTACTCAAGTAGTGTAGTGTTGCAGCTGTTGTGAAACACCTACCTGTGAAAGAGGGCACTCTTTAGCCAAGGCGCTCTGGTTTGTCTCTTTAAGCAGCTCTTTGAGGGCGTTCCTCACCGTGGCGTGGGTCCACTGCTCAGACGGCAGCTCCTCCAGTCGTGCAAAACTGCACATGAAAAGCCTCGAAATTAATACACTAAAACAGACTCTTCTTAGATTAAATTAGAGCTGCAACTTTTACTTGAGCAGTTGAGTACCTCAATCACAAAAAAAGTATTGAGGGTACTGCGGGTATTGAGGGTAAACAAGTACTTGTTTACTTAGCGTCCATCGTGTTTACGCATAGGATTAAGGTTATTGTGGCAAAATATCCATCTGTGATATACCAATGTGTTTTTGCTACTTTCACACAAAATAAGACTCACCTCATACACACCAACTCCAGCTTAGCTCAGCTTTTTATATGGTGGAGCGCTAAACGGTCGAAAGCGCGACAAAAGTTTTGCTTATTCGGGCGGGGACACAGCTAATGTGGCTAATGTGGCAAATCAGCTCGCCAAAATACATTGGATATCAAATGGAAAGATTTGCAGCGTTTGAGCAACCAGACGGTTTGTCAATCGCAAGTGTGTAACGGTATACTAGAATTTCATTTATTTATTTATTTTTTATATGTAAGTGTATTTCACTTGTTGAAACAAGTGTCTCATAACAAGAATAGCCTCAATGGTCGACCATCAAATGTGTGGCAGTTAATTACAAAATATCAGATGCTCCAAACATTTGTAAACTTGAACTAAATAGGAAAACGTGTTTGTTTTTTGTTTTTTAACTTATTACAAGTGAAACAATTCCTTGTCCTGCTGGCACAATTTTCTACTTATTTCAAGTGAAATTTGCTTGAAATAACAGATAATATGCTTGAAAGTAGTGAAAACATGTTACTTTGTAGGTGATCTTTTTACTGAATTTATCAATGAAGAATCTGGTAGATTACCCTATTTAGCTGCAGCCCTAATGATAATTCTGTATTCATTCAATATTCAATACTGTACAAGTGCACGCACGCACACACACACACACACACACACACACACACACACACACAAAGCTCACCTGTGCAGCAAGATGCGCAGTGTCACCATGTGGTAAACGTCCAGCAGCATGTCCGCCACTGTGGCCTCTGGAGCATCTGTGAGGCAGTGGATGGGCATCGGCTTCCACCGCCCCACTTTAATGATTCCTGGAGAACATGCAACTTTGTTAATCACCTGTTTGAAATCGATTCTTCGCATGACTCTGTTTTCTTTTCTTACTAATGTCAAGATGTAGTGTGACCTGACTATTCCCATTCATCATCCTTGAATGAATTTTGTCCCCTGGCGATCTTACAACCGTCACTGCAAGTTTAGATGAGCCTGATTGCGTTAAGATAATCAAACACAGACTCTGTTTGGCATTGGCCTCCCCACCGTCTAGTATGGTTTGTGTGTGTGCATGTGTGTGTTGCCTGCCTTCATTGCATGGGGATGGTGGAAATAGAGGAGAGTGAACAAATGGCTGGTGTTTTTGGATGCGGTGATTGATTATTCAGATGCGTAATGTAAAATCAGTAAGACTGAAACAGGCTGTGCTGCGTGTCCTGTCAAAACTTTCACATCATATCATCCTGTTATGGATGCCTTTCTGATGTTATAGCCAGGCATAATAATTGAATCCAACTTTTCACTATTGATGGGCTGAAACTTTAAGTAAACTTTATGGTGCAGTAAACTGTGCATTGCTAAAACAGTATTTAAATCAGTGTTTTGAGGTTGCATTAGACTATGCTGAAAAGATCCACAGGCAGTGTGTTTCATTGAGGATGAGAATAAGAGTCTTGAAAGCTGCTATTTAACATTTCTCCATTATGATCGGTGTTAGAACAGGCTGCTTTCAGGGTTGAATCAAACCAGCGTGCCAAGTGAATTAAATGGATTCTTAGACATACTGACTTAAAGTACAAGTCAGGATTTACCATTCTAATAATTAAATAAAGCCACAGTTTTACTCTAATCTTTCCGAAACAAAGAGCTTTAGTAGCCAAATTCGACTTGGCATGCAAAGGCGACATCCCAGTGTTTGAGTCCTGCACTTGGTGGGGCCTTGGATGGCAAATGTGCAGTGCAAGATTTTAAACCATTGCTTGTGAACTGAATCCATGGGTATTCTATGTAGTAATTACATTTTAAAATGCATTGGGCAAAACAAATTGGTACAAAAACATAACTTGAATTGGACAAGGTTGTCTGTGAACTACAGACCACAGAAGAGTACTTCTATCCAAAGGGTAAGCAATATCAGTGACCCACGCTCATGATAAAACCAGAACTAGTTTACTCCAAAAGAGAATCAGTTCTTTTTAATTAGATATAATGTGTATGTTAATTAAAGAAAAAAAATGGTGCCAGTTATGAGTTTAAAAATACTCCAGCAGGCCAAAGTTATGCAGAATGCAATTCAATCTTGGAAGAAAATAGAGGAGACTGTATAATTTTGGTCCTGACCACACTGGGGGGGAAAAATGCATGACTCTAGCCAAAGATTATTTATTTGAAAAGAAAAGGCTTATTTCACAGAACAAAACCTAGCTATTTAGGCGAAGCAAGGGGTCGCAGGGCGTCGGCCACTTGGTTAGAGTGCCCTGTGTTTACGGGACACCAGGAATGTCAATGTCCCCTCCGCTGTGTGTGCGTTAAGGCTGTTGTTTCATGTTCAACTGAATGTTGTCGGCCCTCCTATTTTGATCTCCTTCTGTATCGTGAATCTGAGGTCTGTGCCAAAACCTTTCCCATCATTTTCGTGTTTGGGTTCATGCTGCCAGATACATGAACGAAACCACATCAGGAGGAAGAGAAAGCAGATTTATCTCTAAAATACCTTCTCGGTGAAAACTTTTTGGTGATTGTTTAAACTTCCTGGCACTTGCTGCACTCATGCTCTATTCAGTTGTTGCTGTAAATAATTAACTAGTCATGAATTACCAAACAAAGTGGTAAGACGGACTGAATGATGAGATGCTCTCCATAAGCATGTTATAGTGGAACATTTTAGATATATTTGTTTCACAGCTGTTATGAATCCAAGAAAATGAAGCAGGACATTCATTTTTATTTTTTCAATTTCCTAATATGAAGTTGGTTAAACATCAGATAGAGGTTTTATGAAGAAAAGCAGCTATACATTTTAGTTAATTTTTGATGCTCATCTCTGAGCATCTCTGCAGTGCACTGACAAAATACTATTATATTTTCATGTTTGGGCATTTTATTTGTAACTTTTTAATTTCAATTGCTTGTAAGGAATTGGATTTAACAGAATTTAAACCTATAATAACTACATTGGATGGAAATGTAGTCTTATCTGCACGAACATATGTGCATGAATGCGTGCACACAAACAAAGATAAACACACAAACTCCTCACCTCGTGCCTGTACAGCTGAGCTGTGTGAGTATCCCAGGGCAACCAGCGCCGTTTCCACCAGTTGCGTGAAGAGGACATCCTTACGAACCAATACGAACTCAGCGTGACGATCACCACGCCCTTCACAGTCACCGGCCACACCCATATCTGCATGCTCCACCACACAATAAACTGGTATCATCAGACCTGGAAAAAACAAACAAACAAACCTTCCAGATCAGTTCTACTGTCCATCATTGCAGCAGAAGATACAGCGCAGTAATAATTGCCCCACTGCTTTGTTCAAAGGAGTTAACCTTACAACCTTGTCATATGTTCTACAGAGAAAGAAAAAGCATTTTCTAATAATATGAACAGCGTACTACTGAAATGTGTCTCCAGGCAATCAGTCAAAATATGCAGTTTCCAATAACAAACACATAGTTAATTCACTGTACACCAAATGTGGAGGTTTCCTTCCATCAAATTTAAATTATTTCTTTGCACAAATTCTCTTGAACCCAGCATGATTTACCAGCAGTGATAACAAGAAGATGATAAGGATCTGCTGGTCGCTGATAGGTGCACTTTGGACCATTAGACAGGCAGAAGTGGCAGCTGATTATTGCTATTTAATGAAGTGATAAAATGGGTGGAGACTTCCTTGGAAATTGGAAATGACAAAATATTGTGTTGCCAACAAACTGTCCGGTTGAAAAGAACTAGATCTGGGACTTGGAAGTTGCATTTAAGAAAATGACAGTGACACTACTTCAACCCACTTCAAGCAGACGAAGAGGGCCCCAAAATGAACTACTGCCCACATAACTGTTTTGACTTGAGTTTCTTTTATGCCACTTGAAGGTAACATTTTAAAACAAAGCAAATAAAAAAACCCAGTCAGGCTAGTCACTGATGTAGCATATTGGTTGGCTGCTCCCTCTTAGTGCACTGTAGATGCTTGGTGGTCTCTATTAGGCTCTGGTTCAACTGGACAGCTGCCAGTATCAATGTAAGTTTGTAAAACTCTATTTGTGTTGGAACCACATATTAAACCCACCAGGGTTATGTCTTGTTTCCGGAGCTGCTCTTTAAGCTGCTGGATACAATATCTGTATCATTAAGCTCTCAATAGAGATGCCGTAACTCCAGTTGTGATTCCCATACATTGGTCTAGACTCGTCGTTTGGCAAGAACTGCATGCTCCTCCAGGCCTGGAGCCCTTCACACCCATCCAGTCCGCTGCTCAGTCCCAAAGGAACTGCTAATTAACAAGCTATCAATCCTTCTCCTGATGGAGCAGTGACGGATCAGCCAGAGCCAAACCACAGCAGCATCAGGCACGTTATCGGCCAATAACCTAACCACTCTGTGCAAGGGCGGAGTGTGTGTGAGTGTGTGTGAGTGTGTGTGTGTCTGTGTATGTGTCTGTGTACTGTTACAGTGTTTGTGTGATGATGCATGATAATGTTTTCAACTGCATGAGAGAATCATGGGCATCTGTGCATGAGTGTGAGGTATTTTACAGAGTACATGCTGCTCTGTAATATCAATGCAGAATGTGTGTTTTGTGTGTGTGTGGCCATCCCACCCTCAGAGGCGCCAACATCGTTCCTCTCTGCTTTGACATCAAAATACTGAGAACAGCATAAGTCTTAATTCACCCATTTTGGTGGATTGAACAGTGACAATCGACATACTGTATACTATCATACGTAAAAGAGTACAACACTGCTCAGGATTTACTTGGCAAGTGGGGAGGCATAATCTGTAGCAATAATATGCAACCTGAATATGGAGAAAAGGGATAATTGATTACCTGTCTATGCATCTCAAAAAGCCTTCATAAATTTGATAAAATTTACAGGTTAACTTTCTTTTGAAATACAACAACTGTCATTAACACAATCGAAACCCACGGCAAAATACATCATTTTAGGAGTAATGTAATGTTGTCTATTAATAGCACTATAATTACTCAATAAAATAAAACTGAAAACAACTGATGGATTGTTTCAGTTGAAGACCAATCAAAAATATTTACATTTGGGACTGCTGGTCTGACATTCAAAATATGTCAAATATACAGTATACCCCAGCTAATTGTGAGATCTTTAATGATCACTTGAACTGCACCAAGATTGCTTGAATACACGTTTATATTCAGACACATGTAAGACTTGTAGATTGTTGACACTTTCATTTATGTGGCACATCTGTCTTGTAGCTCGCAATGTTAGAATCAGTAAAACATAGTGGTTGCTTTTTGACCAGGAGTATTTTTCTTTTGCTTTGTACTGAAATAGTTCCCACAAATGCGCTCCTTGTTACGCCCCATACAATTATGAAACATATCTATTGGCCAAACGCATTTGGCTTTACATCCTAAAATTAATGACTTACATCTAAGTAAGCTTGTGCGAGCAGCACTTGTGTGTTGCAGTGCCCCACCTCCCAGAGCTCTCAGTGGTGTGCCATTATGAAGGTTCTGTGGGAGAGCAGGGCTGCCATTGACCTCCAGACGACTCAATTTGCACGGTGGGGGGCCGCTGGAGGCGGGGCTTTCCCCCCTCTCCCCCCTGTCCTCTGGGCTGGCACTGTCTCGGAGACTGGGGCTCTCTGTTCTCTGCTCCATGCCCCCACAAACTCCAGGAGGATCACCCAACGCCAAGCGTGAATCTGGGAGAAAACACAACATTTCCATTTAGTATTCTTGATTACATCAAACCACAGCAACTACCTAAGTACACTTGATGTGATCCAAGTGAACTAAACAGAACATCTCAATTTAATCAACTTGTGTTGCATGAAACCATAGTCAGTACCTCATTTTTTTCTATGATGCAAAGAAATTCAATGAGAGAGAAATAACAATAGAAATGAAAATGTGAACTGAATGACTGAAAACAGATGGCACATATTTCAACTTTCTGTAAGGTTTGTGTTGTGGAACTATAGCATAGAGTTCAGAAAATGTAAAAACGGGCAAAAGCAAGCAAAACGAGTCCAGGTACTGCGCATGTGCAATCTGTGAATAAAATATTCAATCTCTCATACTTTCACTCTTGACATGGAAGAGGCATTACAGGCTTTCCCACAGCTCTGTAGCTTTGTTCTCCCCCTCCCTATTCACCGCTGAGCACATATGTTATTTACATACGAGGGAGGCAAGAACAACATGCAGAGAAGCAGAGCATTGGGATGGGTCATAGGTTTAAAATGTCTTTCACTCATCTCTTAGATAAACACCAACATTTTACCATTTGATTAAACATGTTGAAACAACACACAGAGGTGAGATTGGAAGTATGACAATGGATTGTCCAAAATAAGAAACATTGGCAGTGTAAGTACACACTCATTATAAGCACATAATTGCATTTACAGGTTGATTTGAGTAACAGTGATGCTATAATGACCCATGAACTGTGTCAGGATAAAAGAAATTAAATATATTATGATAGTGTAATTTTCATTTGACATTGACATGACATGAATCAACATCAATTAATATGACAAGAAAACACAATAATCAGATACAGCGCAACATCAAATTTAACAATTAATCCAACAAATTAGGAAAGCATCAAATGCTCACAACATACATAAGGGTCTTTACATTATTTAGAGTGAATTGTCCAAATCATAAAGTATAAGGTATAGAGTTCGATCTCACACTCATCCATACACTCTATTGCATATACCCAAAATCAAACATGCACAAAAAAACAACAACAACACAATAATTAATATTTCTGGTATGAATTAAAGTCTTGGGGAAAACAAAATTTGTCTGTAAAGCCTTACAAATATGAGTGGTACAGCCAAAATCCTCTGTATAAGACACAGCTAAATAAACTGCACTGCATCTTTGGGAAAGCTCTCTGCTCTCTCTGCTTTGTGTTTTCCTCGCACAGTGTGGTTATGTGTGGTATGACCATAAAGTCGGCACTGACATGGATCTCAACCCAAAAGTAACACGTGATTATAATAAAATGCACACACGAAATTAACAGCTGCTGTTTTAAAAAAGTGCTTAGAAAACAAACAAGAAAATATGATTACAATATTACACAATTGGGACCACAAAAGCATTTTGTTGCAGAAACATGGTAATTCCAGTCTGACCTTTCTTTGCGAATTATGAGATGTCCAAATAAATGACAAAGCTTGCAAATTGATTAATTTGCAATAGCCAACACAATTACCAAAAAAAGACAAGAATGGGTTTTCCAGTTAAATTAGAATTCAGATTCAATAATCTAAATAACGTATCATTCACAGGTCATATAAAATACAGTCCAACTTGCTTATTGAATTAGCTGCTAACACTGATGGTAGGTAATGCTAATTGTGCTTTTGTCCTTGGAACTATAGAACTATACCAAGTGTCTTCTTCTTGTCAGTCGTATTTAGGGGGGGCCCGATCCAATATTGCTATCAGATATTGGTCCGATATCAGTGGATAAACGAGTATCATATTATATCAGCCTGCATCTAAAATCTCTGATACAAGCACTCAAATACAAGCAGTCCATTCCAGACTCCACTCCAGCACTTCTATGTAGAATATGCTTGTGTTTAAGTTAAACTAGTGGTTATTTTGCACTTTAGAAAAATATTTTTTTGTTTATTATTTATTGAGGTTATTTTTCAGGGTCTTCTAATGTATTTTGAATTTATTTTATTCAATTGTAGAATATTCTTCTGTTTAAGGTTCAAATGTATGTAAGCCATTGGTTTTCCTCAAAGTCACTGTTGCTGACTATTGTTCTCTGTTTGAGTAATATCACTTGATCAAACCTTTTCTAACGTTCCATACCACAAAATAAGTCATAAAAGTATGTATGATTCGTGCTGATATCAGATCGGATCCGCCGATACTCAATGCTGCATTATCGGTATCGTATCAGAAGTGAAAAAGCTGTATCGGGACACCCCTAGTCGTATTTGCCCTGACTTCCAAGTGGTCACAGCCAAAACGAAAACAAGATGGCCTAATTACTTTTAATCAACGCATTGCAGTGGCTATATCCACTCGGACGCACTGCCTGGGTGAATTTGGTGTTCCAGTATTAATGAATGGCAGGTTTCAACCTTTCTGATCATAGACGAAGCATTTCTCACACCAAGAGTAAGACTTAACATCCAATACCTATTTGTGATATAAAGGTGTGGGGGAGTCGGGGCATTTTGAGAGCTGAATGGAGTCACACTCCCTCTGTTTATTGATATCCGAGCTCACCCACCCTCTGTTTTGGGGGCCAGTCCCGCCACGTGTACATGTGAACTCCTCACCTCAAACTACTAGGGCCTCCCCTCATGCCTGCATTTTTGTACGTGAGCAAACTTGAAGGTGTGACCACAAACTATGAGAATGGACAACGTAGCGTAGCGCTATGTGGACAGAGACCTTCCAAAGTCTAACCAAGAATACACGTTCCATTGCCACATGAAGTTATGATAAACAGAGGTAGAAGACAAGCAACATTGGTTTGGCATGGAGACCCCAACGAGCTGCTAAAGCTAAATCACAACGAATGGGGAGTGGAGAGGTGAAGCCCAAGAGAGGCAGATGTGGCCCTTTGTGTATGTCTGACCTGCTAGTGCTCACACGCCACATCTAGTGCTAAAAAATATATAGCATATAGCCTCATTAACATTTTGCTAATCTGGCCCAATTTTTCCTTCACATTCATCAACTTTACCAGAATTAGATTTAGTTGCGCCACAAAATTGATAAAGACAGTGAATTTCAGCTCAAAGCTTTGACTACAAGCCACATTTGATCTGTTTTCTACAGTATGGGATTAAAAAACTAAATTGAAAACACAGCCGTATCGATGGTGCTTCTGATGCCTCCCATCAACGTCCCTCTGGGTGCAGCTGCTCAGCCCACACTGCTCAGCTAATTTATCCATCAATCCTCTCTCATAAAAGTGCTTTAATGATTATGGGGATTCTCCAGTCCACCAAAACCAAAATAAGTTTTCTAAAAATCTTGCTTGCTGTGGTAGGGCTTAATTTCACTCTTGGGGTGGGAAATAACTAAGTGCTACATTTCTTTTCTTCTTTTTCTTTAATCAACACAGGGCAGCAACCTAAACCGATTAACTGTTATATGG
>CAESWR010000080.1:88534-100074 GCA_903171835.1 Mullus surmuletus | reverse complement strand
TATTATTATTATTATTATTATTATTATTATTATTATCATTATTGTTGTTGTTGTTGTTATTATTTTTGTCCATTGGGTAAAATCTAATACCGTGATTGCACGTCACGTCGTGCTGTGTTGCTAATGAAGGGTTGGATGTTTAAATTCCTTTTGCTCAAACACTCTTGAAGAGACGACAACTGATAATATGTAATGAAGCTTCGTGTCTGTCAACATGTTGTTTTTGTACACTGCTGTGTGCCTTGAGGCGAATTTTCATTCATTATCTTGGATATCACACAAATCTGCTCCAAAATGCAGTTTGATTCCCACATTAAAAAAGAAAATGCAGCCTACAGTGAGACGCACCCAAGCTTGATATCTAGTACATAACACCCTCATGACTGAATTAATTCCCTTCAATGAGCTGTAGCATGTTGCGGTTTTCTGCTTTTTTTGGTTGTTTGTTTTGAAGTCAATTTGGAGGAATTTATGAGGCCTTCTGTGGTTCTGAGCCCAAGACAGAGAAGGCCTTCAAGAATTAGGCAGCAAAACGACTTCCTGCCCTGACTTTGTCTCAGGTCACTGATGCCTATGTGATTCATTGTTGAAATTGGTGCTGTCCATGGTGCTGAAACTTAAATAGCGTTGGCAGTTTGATATGATCGGTGTTTGGCATGTATTCTATTAAATAATAAGCGTTTTATTATTATGTAATATGTGCATCTTTAATGTCAGTGCATCAGGCAGTATCATTACATTGTGGCAGCAAAAACTATGACAAAAATGCATGTGCAGGCATTTGAAAATTCTAAATTTCCCAAGTAACAAAATGCTGTAAGAAAGCATGTAAAAAACTACCAGGCTCATTTTCGTGATGCTTGGAGGTACATTGAAGCATTCCACTGAAGAATTGTACACTTTCCAAAGGTAATACGAGACTAGTATTATATAGAATGTCAGTGGCACTTTACCCAGAATGGCGAGCACCGTGTTGTCCTTCAGCACCTCCATGGAACCAGAGCACACAAAGTAGATGGCCTGGAGGGCGTCGCCCTGGCGGATGAGGAACTCGCCAGGAGCACAAAAGGAGGTCTTTATGATGAGGGAGAGGGAGCGCAGACACCCCCTGCTGGCTGATTCAAATAGCGGGAGCTCCAGAAGCTCTTTGTTAAGGTGCATAGCGATGTCAGCCCGGAGCTCATCGGGGAAATCCTTCAGCAGCTGTGGAAAGAATGAAAAGCTCGATCAAAGCAAAGGCAAGAATCAGTCCCATTTCACACTTAGCCGCAGTGGGAGTATCATTGTTTGAATGTGTGAATGTGTACTGCATAAAAGATTTCACCTTCAGAGATCATCAAACTGAATTAAGTTTTAGAATGTATATAATACATTCACGCACAAAAGCAGGTGTTCTCATGATCTTTCTAAGGTGAAGTGTGATTTCAGTGACAGTAGCAGAGGAAAAAACTTCACATGGGAAAGTTTTTAGCCACAAATCGCCAACCTCTGGTCACAGTTGTTAACTCTTTAACAAGGATTATCTAGATATTGAACCATGGTGCAAAACATCAAGAGAGAATTGAGGCTCTTTGAGGCCATTAATCCATTAAATTCAGATAACTGCCCCAGAGTCAAAGAGCCCAAAACAAAACCCAAATCCCTGCAATGACTTTGCCTTTGTTTCAGTCTGCTTGCAGGGCAAATCTCTGGATTTGCACTTTCAATTTTAGAAGGCAATCCAGTTGATCCCGTGGTAGGTTGCCAAGGCCAATCTGAGCTACGCAGGTCATCTCTGAAAGTGAAAGGAATATGTCACTATTACCTGAAATAGGATGGTATATGCTCACTCCTGCTCATCTCTACACTTCCATAACACTGATATTGAAACATATCAGTCGGTATTTCTACTGACTGGAGGCTGAGGACACCTATGTTGGGACATTCACTTTTGCTGATGTAGGATAACTGTTTTGTTGAGTGCTGCAGTGCCTCCTACCTCACTGACATCTATACCGTTGTTGACCGACCAGGTCGTCTGAAAGCATTCCATCATTCTCTGCTCAAGCGCTTTGGGCAGGCGGTGCACTCGGATGAAGTCCTTCAGGTCTTTGGTGCGCGTGTGATAGAGGGAGCGGCGTGAGTACATCCTCTGGATGATGGCAGTCACATTTCCAAATACCACGGCATGCATCAATGCTGTGGAGGAGACATGGAGATGGAAAAGAAAAGCCTCAGAGACTGTTGTTCTTTTCTTCACGATCACCAATTGTGGTCCAACAATGACAGGAAATGGTGTATGACAAGTGGTTGAGAGTTTTCCCACCTCCGATCAGCATGGTGCAGATGGAGAATATTTTCTCAGAGTCTGTGTTTGCTGAAACGTTGCCAAAGCCCACACTGGTCAGACTGCTCAGAGCAAAGTACAGTGACGTCACGTAGGAACTCCGGACAGATGGACCCCCGCTGAGCGTTGTTCCCGAGCCGCCTGGGCTCCGCGCTCTGGTCCTGCTGCTGTTCCACTGACTCGCAGCCAACAGACCCACCCCGTTCAGTGGCTCTACCCCCGAGCCGTTCCACTGGCTGTAATTTGTCAGTCCCGCCGTCCAGGTGCCTTGCGGTGAATCAGAGACGCCCAGGAGGGAGGTCAGCGGTGCCAGGAAGTACGGCGTCCCCAAGCGTTTGGCCAGTTCATGAAGCCAGCCTGTTGGCCGAAGGACAGTTCAGAAGAGTTTGCCATTTTAATGAGAAGGCATCCATGCTTGATATATGACCTTTTATGAGACTGCTTCATTAGCAACATGACTGGAAGGGCAGGGTAATTATTTAATTGTTGGTGTTTGTCTTTCAGAGGAGAGCAGGCCAGACACTGCACGCAAGCACTGTAGACGATGTCAATGGACAATTATGCAAATTATTCATGCCCTTCCTTATTTTGCATTATTTTAAAAACTGAACCCACAGCCATGGGGTCAAAGTATCTTAAACTTTCAGTGCCATAATATATACTATATGATGTGGATTTGTTGAGAACTTTGCAAGCTCCACAAAGCTGTCATGCATTATCAGTAACGGTTTTATTTATTAGTTTTTAATAGCTGCTCGTGCCTACCCATTGTTTTCTTACTTTGTCCCGTTCTTTGCAAATTTTCAATCGCTTGAACAGCATAATGAGCATCACTGCGTGCACCTTGCAGTATTGTTGTTGTTGACCGAGAGCACAGTGGGAGGGTAAGACAGATCACCATGATTAGATGTGTTTACACCGTGCGCTGTATGTATGCAAACTTAGTCCTCATGCTCCCCTGTGCATGATATGCTACAGATATTTTTTTCTTCTCCGTCTTCATGTTTTAGCATTTGCACTATTGGTGTTTTTACAGGTCAGTGACGATTCTGATTTCTGTTAAGGATGTTTGTGTACACACTCTTAATGCCTTTTACTTGTAGGTCACAGTGGGTATCACCTGCCTTCAGGCGATGATTGTTGGCACATACTTCCATTATACACAATTAAGCCTGCTGACTGTATAGGCATTTACTATTGTTATTGAGTGCTGTTAGTCTGTCCTTAAATGTTATGTGATATAAAAAAGAACAAGATAGGAAAAATAGCAAAACAAACATTTTTTAAACCAATTTTGTCTCTTCTGATATGTTGCAACACTCAGATACAAACCTATATCCCAGGAGGCGGGGCTATTACTTTCAATCTCACTTCGTCCGATGAAGTACCAGACACAGGCCATCCAGTGGGCAAGCAGGGCGAACGTGGACATAAGCAGGGTGAGCACCACAGCGCTGTACTGGCTGTACCGGTCAAGCTTCTGCAGGAGCCTTAGGAGCCTTAGGAGCCGCACCGTCTTCAACAGGTGAACCCCGAAGTTCTGGTAAAGTGAGGGACATGAAAAGATGTTACTTGATGGGTTGGGATGGGATTAGTCACTCCAAAATGGGCAGATTATTTTTTGCCTGTGACAGGAATTTGAGATGGGTTCCCATGTGCAGCCAGGCAAGGTTTGTAATTAAAAATTACCCATGCATACAAAGAATTTTAATCAGTCACCTTGATAGGGAGCGGGTTCACTATGGGTGCTGCCCCAAAATCTCATGATAGCGGTCAGAAAGTGACTCACAGGATTGTATGAAACATCCTCAGGAGATGCTCTTAACAGCAACATCACTTGCATCATGCTCCACTTGGCTGCCTCATGGATTTTAATTTTTTCTCTCATTAACTTTGGACATGATTCACTTCTCATTGTTACTGCTACAGTTTATTTGTTGTATCTGATATAGATTTTGTCTGTAGCATCGACCAGGGGAAAGAAGCTTCGCAGTTTTGCTGAAATTCTGCAAAAAACTTGTTCTTAGAATAATCAAACAGTATTGTAAGCTTTCAGGTTGATCTCTTCATTCATATTCTGTTGAACAGTGTGTACAGTGTCAGTCAAACAGCTTGCCAACCCTGCACAAAGCATCATCTGGCTAATTCACAAGCCACCACCTGCAATATGTCCCCAACCTACTCATTTAGCCACTTAATTACAACTTACTTAATAATGAGCTTCTTGTCTGAGCTGTCATTCTTTCTTTTTCTCACTTAAAGCCACTCTAGCACATGGAGAGCAAGAAAAAAATCCAGTGTTTTGTTTGCCCTATTTTGCACAGAAAAGATTGAAAAGTTTGTGCGTGTGTGTGTGTGTGTCTGCGTGTGTGTGTGTGTTCATTGTCCTTTCACAACCTCTCAGCATCTTATTAAATCAATGTTGAGCTCTAGTGAAACAGCAGGAGAGCACGACTCATAAAAGAATGACATGTATAACTACAGAGAGGACTCGAATGAATGAAGACACACAGGCATGCGCGTGCACACGGACGCACATGAATCGTGCAAAGAATTTATTAAGCTTCTTTGTGTAAAGACACAAAAGACCTGATTACTCCTGGTTACATTAAATCATGCAGCTTACCCACTAATGAACACTCATTTGAGATGTAATGCAAACAGGCGTTGTATGTGTTTGTGTAAGCTATACATGTGTGACTCACCACACTGATGTTGAAAGCGTAGAGAAGGTCAAAGGGCAGGGCGGCAATCAAATCCACAAATAGCCAGGAGGTGACGTAATGAATGCAAATGGAGCGGGCGTCGTAGACCACCTGACCAGACGTGCTCACATAGGTTGTTCGGAAGTTCAGCACAATATCTGGAGGACAACAGGAATCATTAACACTGATAACACCAGTTTGGTAGCCGTGGAGACATACTTGTATGCCTTGATAGAAACAATCGGCCAAATTGGGAAAGTTATTCGCAGTTCTAGTGTTCTTTACTTTCTTTCATAGAATCCGGACAATGTGGACAGTCTTGTCGGGCTCCCAGTGAAGGTGATAGAACCTGCCAACAAGCATCAGCACAGCCCACAACTTAAAGTGCTATGTATTATTAGTTGTATCTGCACAAGAGAAGTATTAACAGTAAAGAAGTATGTATTATAAAAATATAATATGCAAGTGAGGTTTGATCTGCTGAGTTTTCTCGAGCAGGCCCTCCTCGAGAGGGATTAACGGATTTGGCTTGGAGTGGGGGAGACAGCAGGTTAAGATAGAGGCGTGATGTGATTGAGAGGGTTTTATAAGAGGTTGAATTAGCATACAACTCTTAAGCGTTAGGAAGAGGCAAAGCAGGCTGAGGCTCACATACACGGGGGCCAATTAGAGAGAAGACGAAGCCGGGTAGTTTCAGGCCTGTTTCATCGGATTATGTGGACCAAGAAGGCGTCTCCACTTAATAAACTGACAAGATATTAGAAGCAGGAAGAATATGTAAAGAACAAGAACATGTAAATGAGGCTTTAACAATATAATGTATGAGAGAAGGCAAGAAAATTAATGTTTAATCCAAAAATAAAAATGCGTGTGAACCATTTTGGGGATTGTGCATTTGTCCTTCACCCCAAGAAAATATCCAGATGTTTGTTTTCTCTGTAGATCATAGAAAAATGAATTGAAATATGGGTTAATAAAGGTTTTTGTATTTCTTGAATCCTGGAAGTGACTTCCTGTGTTGAAAAATTCATATTCTCTGACCATCCTGCGAAATGAAACATTGTATTCTGGGAGTTACCTGCTAAGGGGTGTGTCTCGTCATGTAATGGGTGTTACCATGCCGTCGTGACAAATGGTCTCAATCCCCTCATTTACCTCCCTGCTACAACTCACCAATAATGAAAAGTATCTCCACCAAGATGTCACTGACGCTCGGTGGGTTTCGTGCCGCAGAGCCGCCATCCTCTCGAACCTCCACTGCTGTGAAGCAGACATTATAAGGAACCGTGACGGCAACGTAGAAGGTTGCCAGCAAAATCAGCCAATCCCAGCCAGCCTTGAATGCACCGTAGTGGAGGAGAATGAAGCGGGACTTCTGGATGTCAGCCACCTTGTACTCTGGGACCGGATTAGCGTTGGCTCCAAATACACTCTGAGTATGTTTGGGGGAGAAACAAAACATGTAGTTTTTTTCACTTGCATGATATGTATACCCTTTTCACCATCTGGTATAATGCCAACAGTCTATGGTGTCAATAGCACATTCTAAGCCTTTTCCTAAAATTGTTAGTTCACAGTTTTACCCTATTAGTCAAGACCATTTGTATTACAGTAGAACCTAACCCGTGTGTACTTCTGGGCAGTGGGGACACAGCAATTCTTAATATTCATATATTTTGTGTACAAAAAACTACAGTGAGCATTTGCTGATTTGAAAACTAGTCAGCTGATGTAAAAGGGTGAAATATGTTTACTATTATCCAGCTGATGAATAGCTTTGAATTTTTACTCTCAGATCTGAAATGTAATCCTTCCACCTTCATGCTGGCTGCTTTTCCATTTCTGATATCCCTTCTCTGTATGGGTTGAATCTGTAATTCAAAAACATGTACTGCATATGAAAAATTGGTACGACCCACTTAAGAGAAAGGTCTCACATTGTTAATCTTCAGCTTGCTCTTGCTCTTGTCCTGTTTCTGCAGGTGTCCAGACAGCTGGTAGAGGACAGCGCGACTTCGGCGGCGCTCCATGCTGAAGCCTGGAGGATGCTTGATCTGATGGATCTCCAGTCCAGTTTCCTCATCTGGAAAGATGAACACACAGCTGGAGTCATGCAGGATATACATTCCTGAGCCAACTCAGGCTCCTAAGGTGAGTAACAATAAGTGTGTGCCACGTATTTTCACAGCTGGATTTGTTCTGAAACCACACTTTATTGTGTATCGGATTTTCTCTTCCCTTTGAAAATCATTATAGCTTTGTTCTTATAAATGTAAAAGGAATAATAAAATTACTAATAAGACTAATGCATCAGTCAACAGTCAGCAGGTACCTGTGTCTTGTCAGCTTTGACAGATTTCCTCAACTTGATTAACTTCTCTGCTGAAAGTGAACATTCACCCTGGCAGCCCTCAGATTCCCTAAATATGGAGTGATGTATGCATTCATAATTTAGTCAAGAAGGAGGCTCTTCACATTATTATTTTTTTTTCTTCAGAAGTTGACCTCAGCAGAGGAGCAAACAAAACTTAGATGGTTGAAATTGCTGACAAAACAGCTGTCTGTTATAATCTGTTAGAGTTTCATGATGATCCAACTGCGAGAATATTTAATTATTCATTTCATACTCTGTGAGAATATCTGATGGCCATTTGTATTTGCATAATAAACTATGAGTTTATTAAGTGGCCTGTTCAGTTGGAAATATCTTCCAGATATTTGTGGTTGAATTGCATCTGCACCGCACCCACATCCACATATTTCCCTTTTGTAGTTTTCTATTTTTCTGCCTTAAAGTAGAAGATTAGTTGGTGACTACTATGTCCAAACTGCCGTCATGCTGCATGTAGATTTGTGACCCAGCTGCAAAGCCTCTATGGGATCATTTCACAGGTTTATAGAGGAATTGGCAGTTTTTTCTCACCAGTGTCAGATTCATTGCCATGGTCCAGGTCCTTATTTTCAGTTATGTCCTTATGCGAGACCAGGAATAGGACCACCTCACTTTTCTCATTTTTTATTGGCACAATGTCCAGCAGACACCAGAATCTAGAGCCTGTTTAAAGAAGAGATGATTAAACCATTTCCAGTGGGGAATTACTCTGGACAAACATATCTAGTTTGGCTAAAGGATGATGACTTTTGACAGCACTGCACATGATAAAATCTGACAACAGCCTCCAGACATGCAGTCTTACCACTCTTCTTGTATAGAATGATCTCCGTTTTGAACTCCCGGCGTTCATCTAGAGATTTCTGCATCTGTGAGGTGAGTCGATCACTGGTCTCACTCCCGTACAGGAAGTGACACATGCAGCTCTTCTGCATCAGCTCGCCACGGGCAAAACCGGTCAACTCGCAGAAGCCATCGGAGCAGTAGACGATGGGATAGAGGGTCTGGACCTGGGCATTCCCCAGGACGAAGTTACTGTCTGGGTGGAGGCAAGACCAAGGACAGGGAGAAATGATTTAAAACAGCTTTATGACAGTGGTTCTGCAAGTGAAACTTCCAATCTTCCCTTCTGGGAACTTTTTTAAACCCACCACATTAGAAACCCTTTAAATCTTTCAAACAAATGTCTTACCAAGACACTGTGCTTGTCATTGCACTTTGCACACCAAAAATGCCATTCCAGTGGCTCTGCAGAAATGTAACTCATGAACAGCTAAACTTTTGGCATGTTGGTGCTAAATAAAGAGGTTGATCTTAGTTTTCAGTGTGAATCACAAACATAACCGTCTACACCAAATTTCAGAGACATCCATACAGTTTTATGTCATCACATGTCATTCTCTGGCTTTAAGTTCTTCCTGTATGCATTTGTCATGCCTGTGGTGGAAGAACAAGAAACCATTCATAAGTAAAGTAGTAATAGTAGAATAGTAACTTTGATGCTTTTCTTGCAAGCACCAACCATTCAGTCATTCAGCCGACCGACCAACCAACCAACCAGTCAGTCAGTCAGTCAGTCAGTCAACCAATCAGTATTCATTTATAGAGCCCTTTACAAAACCAAAAGGTACCCAAAGTCAGGGTCAAGAAATTTTACCAAACATGAAGTGCAATAAAACCATAAAACAAATCCATAAAAAGCAGTGGGGGGTGCCACCGTGCTGCTGAGTGGAGAAAGCCCTTCTCATAAAACAGTTACAATTAAGAGATATCAAATCAGGGTAACAGAAAAGAGAACATAAATATGCCTGAACATTTTGGGGGACAGCTTGTTCCATAGTTTGGGAGCAGCAAGAGCAAAAGAATCCTTTACCAAACTGGAGGTGGCAGGGATTCAGGGCCTAAAAGTCACTGTTCAAATATTTGCATGCATCGGTAGCAATTAGCTTTATGCACTGCAGCAAAGGCTTTGATGACTTTCTCCCCCGAGTACTGCCTTCTGGGATCCACATGTGCTGACCTATCGCTGTGATTGATGGAGCTCATGGGAGGCGTGTAATGAGAACAGCTTCAACATACATCCTGCACTGCTACTGCCTGCTCATAGTGGGAAAAAGTTCAAATAAGCTCCTGGCTCCTATCCCAGCTAAATAAATAAAATTGCTGCTGCTGCTAAACCCAAAGCCATCTAAAGACACCTAGTAGCAGTTTGCCATGTTTTACTCAGTGTCATGTTAATTCACAAGAAACATGATTTAAAATGTTATGTGTGGTTCCCTTCTCCTCATCATCCATTCGCCTCAACACTTTGCAAACTGCTCGTGCTCACTGCGAAGGCTCTTCCTGGGGAGTATATTAACATTCCCACTGTTTTTCAATAAGATTAATTCCATTTTTTGTTCGTCATGGTCTTGCAATTGTTCTCTTGAAATCATCTTTTCTTCGTCTTTGTCTTTCCGATGTTTCTCCGTTGGCAACACGATAAATGTTTGTAAAGCTCAGAGTTGACATTTGCACAGAAAGCAGAAAGAACGTGAAGTTGTTTCTTGGGAGAAGTCGCAACAGAACTGCATTTGAGCAGTTAGATGGCCAAATAAATAAAAACAATGCAAAAGAAATGGATTCATTAATATGGGTGGATTTTAAATGGATTCACTGGCGATCATCCAGCCTATTAATGGATATGGAACATAAACTGAAGAGGAAAACTCAAGGCTGTCAGGCTGTTGTGGAAGCAATGGCTCTCACAAATCGTTTGACAGCCAGAGTTATGAAGACAACCGGGCATAATTCATTATGAAGCTGAGCCAGGTATGACAGGTGAATCACATTAATTCCACAAAGATCATTAAAGCCCATCCATAAATGAATCAGAGTGAGTGCTGCGCTCGCTTTGAAGAATGTGAGCAATGTAGGATGAGAAAGCACGCGAGCCAATGATTGAAAGAGCGGGACAGACGGAGAAAGAGAGAGTGTGGAAGATGAATTGGGAAAGGCAGAAAAAGGGACAGTGGAATTTAATAATTCTTGCATTAATAAAGCATGTCCAGTTTAAATGCTTTCGCTGAACCTCATTGTAACACGACTCAGACCACTCAGAATGACAGATCACTTCTCACTGACACATGGGAAGAGATTCTATTTCTGACCAAACCAAAGGAAGGATTGTTTCATACACTATACGACTTTAATCATTTAATTTTGAGATCTCTTTAAAATGGCTTTTAGGGGGGAACAAGCAGCTTGAATCTGAGAAGTGTTCTTTGTTTAAGGGAGGGCAGTGGTGTGACTGAGTGGATGTGGGGATATGATTCTCTACATTACGGAGACTTAAAATCTGGAAACAAGAAATCCACTGAAACTTTTGTAGCCTGAGTGAGTATGAGTGAAAAGGATAGACGTGCATGGACTAACAATGAGCACGTTATCGGTCTAGCAATGAGGTAACTTTAGCTCACGCCTAGCAACTAACGTGATCTGCACCAGAGTGTGTATTGTCGTATTTGCAAATCTTCTCAATTTCTTAGATTGAAGAGCATGTTAAATTGAACTCTTTTGATGAAACCTGTTGATGATGTATTGCAGTCTCATACACAAAAAGGAGCTCAACCTCCCTATTTTTAGGGCATTGAAGGATGTTCACTGATTGCCCAGAAAGACTCAAGTGAGAAACCGCCATAAGCAAAGACTTCAAAAATGTTATTTAAGTCATGGCATTATTTGTTGGCCAATGATATCAAGGTCATGATAGTATATTGAAGTGTATCAGGTATTTCATATTGACTTCAACAGCACAACACATGTCTCAGCAGTACTCCGAATGCTGCTGAGTGGTATGTGGCCAAACATATTTTTGCAACTGAATGTGTTTGCAGTTTTCATACTGCGACACTCCAGTGATTATAGTGGTCAGCCCCGTATCAACATTCCCCCCCACAAAAGACGTGAGCTGGTTTCTAAGACCCTTTACTGCATCATTTTCCTTCTATTATAATCCCTATTTTCTTCTCCCTTTTGTTGTATTCAATTTCTGCACAGTCCCCAGGCACAGGCCAGGCTTGTCACATCCATATTAGAATCCAGGTGTAATAATCTGAACTATAGCAACACTCGGACT
>CAESWR010000080.1:56333-77954 GCA_903171835.1 Mullus surmuletus | reverse complement strand
TCGTGCCAAGTGTCCTTGGAGCGCGAGAGCAACAAAAACACCAGAGAAGGAACAGATGAAGAGAGCGATTCAGACTGAACGCACTGTGCGCTTCAGCTAATTGGTTACAGCAAGTGTGTTGTTGCCTTATGGTGCGTCTGATGGAGGACAACAGTGCACTGAAAGCTCAAATGTCGAGGGGATCCCGTTAAAACTACAGCACCCCTGAGAATAAGACTTTGCTTAATCCTTTAATTACTGAATATGATGGTAATCCTCTGGAAATGATGAGAGCAGAGCAGCAGAATCACAGAATCATTCTTTGCAACAGCACATTCAGTTTTGTTTGAGCTGAAAAGTTGTAGTTGTTTCCTTCCCAACATGAATGACCCCTTATCTGCGGTTAAATCAATAGCGATCTGCTTCAGAAATCATCCTTTAGCTTCACAAAATACCTTCCCCGGGCAGCTGATTGTCATTTGGACCGTCTCCCCTCATTTTTCCTGCACAGAACTACTCCGTATTTGACTTTGTGAGGATAAAAACAGTACCCCGCCTGTACTAATGGTTGATTATTGGCGTTTTGACAAAAGAAAAAAAAGCCATTGACGGGTTGGTTGTTCACCTCTGTAATGACTGTCAGTAATGACTGACAGAGTGCCGTTGGATTGATCACACATGTACTGCAGAATTGTTCAGTTCTCGCCTCCAATGTCTCCAATGTTTTCATGATGTCCAACATTAATATGACAATATGACAGCAAAAAAAGTAACTTTTGGCGAGAATATACTAAATTTTAAGATCAGTTTTAAATGTGTAAAGAGTGATCCTTGTTGGGCAGTTTCCAAAAATCTTTAAAAGGACATGAAACTCACACAGCAAAAAGAGTTTGTCTGTCAGGTAAATGTAAAAGTCCAGTGAAGATTTTGGAAAAAAATAACATGTCTCTCTGCTGCTTTTGCTGAATGATGGAGTGCGACTCCTATTGCTGCTAGCTGTTGTGTTGCCTTTGGCCTTGTTTGATTGGCACCTCAGGCCTAAACACTCTGGAAACGGCAGCAGAGAAAACAGAGCCACTGGAGATTAGGTGTAGGTCCCTCGGAAATCATCTGGGTTTTTTTACAGATACACCTGGTTGATTGACTCAAAACAAGAGGGTAAATTGCGATATACTGTATATAAATAAAACATTAAGTGCATCTGCATATACAAGTTTGTTTGCTTATTCTGCACTGCGTTGTTTGAAACAACACAAGTTTAACAAAGCAGAATGCTCTCACTTTGCTGCTGCCGAGAACGTTAATCGGCTCGTCATGGTTTGTTGGCTGCACCTGTCCCGTCAGATAAACCAGATCCAGCCTCAGCTCACCAGGAGCAGCACATTTTACGCCGTGTTTGCATTTTTACACAGTAAAATCATATCTGATCTCAGACAACTAACCGTGACATCTCCACCATCTGCTTCTTCCGAGTCCGAGTGGGTTTGATGTATACCTTTGATTGTTGTAATGCCAAGAAAATGAACTCTAGCTGTCTAACTCCTTCCTCTGGAGGGCCATTAATCTGCATTGAAAAAGTGATTTATTTATAAATTGCACAAAGTCCTTTCCTTGGTCTATGCTAAGCTAATCAGCTAAGATTTGTTTATGTAACCTTTCTAAAAAAGGAAGACACACAAACTAATGGATTGAGTGAAAAATGTATTTACAATGACTTTCTCCCCCATCTTTAATGACTATTTCAACATCCAGTTGCTGCTTTAATCATTTAGGCCAGCATTGTGACATCTTGATGACACAAAGGCGTCCCGTTGTGAGAGATTGTGACCGAAACAAAGCAAATTGCACAAAAACAGTTGTCACAGCCTGTCTTCTTCTTATTGCTAAGCTACAGCAACTCAATATGTGACATAAAATATAAAAACTTAAAGCCGCTGTTATCAGACAACGTTTGACATTCACTTCATATCGCAGAGAGCTGTGATATATTTATGAGTCAAGTCAGCCAAAACCAAAACTGCAGTGTGATCTTCATTCTCCCACAGGATGATGTTTCTTCTGCAGCGAAGCAAACACAGATATACATGACAAGAAGACAGTAAAAGCGCTGGTACTTTGCAGACAACGTTGAATCAAATAAAAGGTCAGATCAACCAAAGAAGAATTACCTCAGTGTGCTACGGTACTCCAAAAACAATGCCGTCACTGGTTGCTTGCAGAAAAATTGAGTTTTTTGTGCACCACTTTGGACATTAGTTATGAAAAACACAGCTTTAGACCCGAGATGCAAATAGCATCAAGAGGCTTCTTATTCCTGAGAGATGGTGAGACAATGAAGATGGAGAGAGTGAAAAAAGAGAAAGAGAAAAGAGATAAAAGGATTAAAGCAGAGGAAGGAGGGAGAGATGAAAGCAGCATGAGCAGCAGCGTCATTAAAATAATCATGTATAATTGAGGGAACATTTCCACGGCTGACTAACTGCAGAGAATCAGAGGTTCACACTCGGGGAGAGCAGCGGGCAGAACTCGACCTGTCGCTGACTTCGCACAGGTCCAGTTGGCTCTCCTGCCGAAGTAAACAAAAACATCCCAAGGCTTTTGTGGAATCCATAACTCAACCAGAACCATGAAGAACGCGGTCATGGTGTTGATGACCACCTTTCTTCTGCCCGATACTCATACTCTCTCAGATACATTTTTTTTTTTTTAAGTTGTTTGTTTGGCCTGTAATGTGGCTCCAAATCTGATCACAGCTGTTGGAAAAACGACCACTACAGACTAGTTGGGTGATGTAATTTTTGATGAGTGTCTTAAAATGTATCACTGCATATACTTGAGGCAACCTGAAACCCTCCATACAATTACATAATGAACCATAAAAGGAAATGGGTCTTTCTTTTCATTGCATCTTCATAACATCATTTTTCTTTCAATTCCCGCTTGGTTGTTTTTGAAACATCACACAGTTGTTATTCTCTGTGGAGAATAATTACCGAGCATATATCAGTTAGACATGGGTGCACATATCTCACCTCGCTTGCAAGCAGAACCAAACGTGGATCGGCGGTGCTCCAGTGCCTCCAATTCAGCTGACCATGACTGAATATTAGCCGCTCACTCTGGGCCTCAATTTGCTGAAGCTTATGCAAAGCCCAGGACCTGCATATCATTTACCTCCAGCACTTATAAAACCTACTTATATGTCTGGGAAGGAGCGAGCATGACTGACAAGATGTTATTCACTTAGGCCATAGTGGATTTTTCTGTAACCATTTGGGATTTGAAAGGGGGGGGGGGGTGATTTGTTTATGCTGATTCATACTGTAAATGGTCAAAATAGACTGCAAAAACGATGACAAAAAGTCTATTGTAGAGTCTTATATCAACTGTGTTCATATTCTTGGTCGGTTTGTTAACTTTTCACAATAGAAAACTTTTCTCTTTTTTTTTAAAATGATGTGAATAACTGTATAAAATCTCTTCTCAGATGTTACTGGTATTGATTGTGTTGCAGTCGCCATGCAAAACTGAGATTCACTGTAGAAGTATTGATCTGATAGTGATTCAGTTAATAGAGGCCCATCATCATCCTGCCTAACTCTCCTCCTGTCTCCAGGTAATTTACGCCCTCAACACCAAGAATGATGAGCACGAGGAGGAAATCGAGTCTCTCAAAGACGCCCATGAGGACGAGGTATGAACACTTCAAAGCACCAAACACGTGCATGGCTTTCACCGCCTTTTATCATGAGCACCAACGTCACAAAATTAGTGGGATTATGTCTCCATCTTCTAGTGTAGTTGACATCAGAGCACATATCTGAAATGCTGTTATTTGGTTAATTAAAGTGGAACATTTGGGGGAAGTCTGTAAGTTTCCATCTCTTTCCTGTTGAGCATTGTCAGGCACTGCTGTGGGAGGACAGAGGCAGTCTCCACTCAGCTGGCACGCAGCAATTTCGCTGTCAAGGCTCAGCTGCACAGTGCATGTTTCACTTCCATTTGACATCGTCATCTTGATAATGACAGCACTGTATCCCTGATCACATTCAATGTGATTAGCACACAAGCTTAAGTTGAATTATTGTCTAGTGTGCAGACAGATGGCCGTCAGGAAAAAAAGTATAATCCTGTAGGGGGCATCATATTTCCCGAAATAACCTTTTATGTACCTGCCTACTAATAATATTTTATTTGTGATTATCATTCCTTGTTGGGTGGACTTTTTCAGAGTGACCTTCATTAATAAAGAAAATGACACTGAAACCATTTTGTCTATCACACTGTAAACATGTTTACTTCTGCTGTAAAGTCAGGCATTTTATTATGGCCATCTTTGGGGATTTGTAGCCTCAAGTAACAATGCGAGGCACTGTAGTTGTTGGCACTACACATTGACTTCATATCTCAAACCCAAGAGTTTTCCACAGGATTTTGACAACATGGTATTGTGCCTTTTTTCCCCTGAGAGGGATGTTGTGCTATATAACTCTGCTATAATAACAATACTGGAATATCTTGATGGATATGGTTGGAAAGGAGCAGTGTGATTCAACAATATAGCCCCTTTAATGATGTTTGCGAAATACATCACTAGGACGAGCTGAATGCATCATCAGCGATATTTCTGGAGTCATCTGGAGGTTTTCAAATCTCTCAACATCAAACCACCTCGTCCAGGTGATCCATCTTGGGTTGATCACGTTCCATATTGAAGCTTTGCACATGGAGTGCCCTGCAAACCCACAGCAGCCCACTTAGATTTGCTCACAGGTTGCCCGCCAATCTGGCACCCGGGGCAGGTCGACCAGTTGCAGGTGTTTGGAACGTGGATGGAGAGTCAACTCCACAAGGTGGACATAGAACTTGAGTTGTCCTCCGAGATATAACTTTAGCTGTCAGCCAGAGTCTGTGGACAGACAGCTCAGGCTTGTTTGTGGTCATTACTGGGACTTCTCAGCAGCCTTGAGGAAAGCAAAAGAGATTTGATGTGATGTTTTCATGGACTGGATGGCTGTTGGCGACTGCCTTGAGCACCTGGTTGGTACCATTGGTGATCATGGCCAAGGCTGCTGAGGGGGGATGTTGGAGGGCCCATCTTCCATCTTCAAGTGGAATGTTTGTATATAATCAGTGTATCAGATGTTATCTGATAACACAGCAACATATTATTTCCAAAACACAACTCTATAAAGTTATAAAACAACCTAAGCTTCACATTATGATAGTATTATCCATTTTGGCAAAACTGTTTTTTAGATGATTTTGCTGTCACAGAAGGTCTCTTTGACCTTGACCTTTTGATCAGGTCCGGATCAAAAGATCAAGGAAAGTCAGCACACCAAAACATGGCAGACCCACTCATACAACATTTTTTGTGTTTGATTGCACATACATGGCAAGCGATCTGATTAAATTAGCAGCAGGCTACTGAGAAAAAGGAAGTGTATGCAGGAGCTTGCAGTAGCAGATGGCTGGCTGTCCTGCATACAAAAATGCTGTCTTAGGGGAAGCTCCCTATGCTCCATTCACTCAGCTGCCTTCATGTCAGAGGGATGGGTGGATTCAATGTGGTCATGACTGTTAGCCACCCACCAATAAAGCAAATAAGGAATCAGTTGCATCTTTTCTGTTCTCCAAATTTTTAATTGTCAATATAGTGGATGCATGTCCTTCACAAAATCTTGTTTTTTCATCATTACTGCTTCAAGAGGGAAGCTCTAGTGTACGGTGGTCTGTTGTTAATTGAATTATGGTTGCTTTCAAATGTCAATTCTCAAAGTGAGAGCTTTTTTCCCTTGCCAAGAAACATTTCCTAGAGGCAACAGTGTTGTTTCTTTCCCTATTTCATTTAGTTCCTGCCTGTTTGAACATTTTCACTCACACTATCAGACACCAAAACAGCTTTTTCAGTGTGTCGCATGATGATGCGGTAAATCTGCAATATTGACGATGCTTTTGTTTCCTGTACGCTCAGGTCCAACACATTGTGACAGAAACCAGAGACAAGATAATGCAGTACAAGAGCAAAATGGTGGACGAGGCCGACCTAAGGCGGCGGCTGGCCAGTCTGGAGGAATCTGTTGAACTCCATGAACACATGAAGAGACAGGTTGTTCACTGCTGCTGGGCACCACTGTGACATCATTTAGCTTTGTTTTATTTATCGCAGCTCATCTTTGTTTGTTCAAAGTGAATTCATTTGCAGTGTTTCATGAATTATAAAGACACTTTCTTTTTATTCTGTGATCTGCTTCTCATGTGTCATATTTCTGCATTTCCCTTTAATGAATAGAATAATTGAAATCACAGTTGAGGTTTCGGATAACCTTGTGTGATATAATGTTGCAGTAATCCAGTGAGTCTGTGCACTGTATTGAAGTAGCACTCTAATGTTTTGATTCTGCCAGGCTTTAGCGGAGTTCGAGATGTACAGACAGAGGATGGAGGATTCACAGCTCTGCACTGAAGCCCAGCATACACAGAGAGTGGTTTCTATGAGCAGAGAGGTATGGCTGCACGCATGTTTCACCAAAGACTCTTAAGACTGTAGAATTCATTAAACACTGATTACTTCATTTCAACACTTGATTCAACATGCATACATACTCTGTATACTCTGACACTCTGTATAATACACACCATATCAATGCTGCACCATACCTACTTTATTGGTCGAATAAATTTGACTTTTTGCTTGCACTTGGGAAAATGTGTAGCAACAGCCGCTGTAGTTACAGGTGTCAGAATTAATTTGAGTTTGAGTTTCATGGAGTATGTGTCTGGAAAAAAAGCCGTCAGTTTCATATTTTAATGTTACAATGTTAAAGCTAGGTATATGTTTTGACACAGATTTAGAATAGTTAAGTTGAGCGAAAGATTATGCTTTGTGTTACATTTATTATAGGTAGTGATGACAAAAAAAGTTAATCAGGAAATGTTGGTAGACACTCAGTGCTCAGTATTTTATATAATCTCTTTCTGCCTATTTTGCTGCTGCACGACTGGATGAATAGACAACAATTAATTGGACAAAAAAGAAAATCACATCATACAATATTGGACTATTCGCATAGTAATGTTGTCGTATTATTCTTGCCAGCTGCCTAAATTGAACAGTTGTCAATCATTGTGACAAAACAGCAGGAGAAAAGTGGTCATGCGAATGGCACAGACTTCATAACTCAGAAATGACATGATACGAGATCAAGCAACACTCCATCAGCCACTGCTGATCTCTGCTTTGCCACGTTGTTGTTGTTGTTGTTGTTATTGTATCGCTCTTGCTTCCTATCCAAACATTTTTGGTGAAAGCGGTAAGTTGCTGCAGAAATTGCTTGCTTTTGCATCCTCACCCACTACAAACCAATACAATAATCCAATGAGGACATATAAAATCACGTAAAACAAATTCTAAGCATAAAATCTAATGCAGTACGATCTCATGTATCACACATGTAACATGTCATGTTATGTTCTGTCATGTGTCATTCCATCGTATGACGTCTGCTTTTGTCGAGTCTGATGGCAGTGGGCACAAATGAAGTGTTTGTAGATGTGATGAGCTGGTGGCTGAATGAGCTCAGTTCATCATCAAGTCATTTCTGCTCGGATTGTATCAGCGGTGGTCTTGTCCCTCGTCTTCCTCTGCCACTGCCTCCAGACTGTTGATCTGCTGCTTGTTCAAAGAGCCTCTGTTTGCCAACGGGCATCACATGACATCGCATATCATGCTACATTTTTTTTTATATTTTTCCAACTTGCCGTCCGTCTGAGCTTTTGATGTCACGCGTTTCTGTGACGCGAGCTGAGGAATCGAGAGGCCGTGAGCGCTCGTTCTGGCACAGAGGGAAATTACAAATAAGAATGCTGACAATATGTGAAATACATTGCTCTTTGTGAATAGATGCTGTGAGCACTTAGCTTGGCACAGGTTGAGACTGCGTTGGCACTGACACAAATCATTCAAACAGAATAGAACATTCTCCGTGGTTTCAATAGGTGGAGGAGATGCGTCGGGATTTTGAGGAGAAGCTGCGGGCGTTCAGCCAGGCTCAGGCCCAGTTTGAGGCGGATAAGCGGCGAGCGCTGGAGGAGCTCCGGTCCACCCACCGCCAGGAGGTGGAAGAGCTGCTCAACAACCAGCAGAACCAGAGCGCCACCTCCACTGAAGACCAGGAGAAACTGGCCGAGCTCCATAGACAAGAGGTGGGCTGAGAGTTCAAGAGAAAGGAAGATAGTTGTGTCTTCTGGAGAGATAAAATCTTGGGATTTTGTGGAGAGATCATACAGCAAGTTACTTAATTGGGTAATTGCTGTTTTGCTGGTTCATTAGTTTAAACTCTTCCGAATGCTAAATGAAAATGTTTGCGAGTCGTTGCTGAAGTTGGCTTTATGAGCACACTGTACAGCAGTGGTTATATTGTAATCTGGATATAGAGATTTGTTGCATGTCATCCCCTTATTTTATTCCCATTTTTCCTTTCCTATCAACTGTTTACTTTTCAAACTGCAGATTAAAAAACAACTTATCTCAAAAGACAGAAGATTAAAAATGTACATAATATATTCGTTTCATTCCCCAAAAAATTCTGGCAGCGTTCAGACTTGATGACTAATGTTCAGATCTGAGGACAAACACAAAGACTTGCTGTCTGTTTATCCTTCTCTGCGTGTAGGTGGAGGCGTTGATGGAGAGGGTGGAGGAGCTAACCAAGGATAAAGTCCGTCTGGTGGAGGAGTACGAGGCCAAGCTGGCCAAGGCCCAGGAGTATTACGAGAGGGAGCTGGAGGCCATGACGAGAACGCACCAGCTCACCACAGAGAACCTGCTGGCCTGGAAAAGGACCGAGGTAAATACATGAAGCTAACACACACATCTTAAAAAAAAAACTACCTTCAGCAGCCTAATTACAATGAACTCAAGCTTACATTATATTTAGTAGACACAAAGATGAATCAGAACTCATGCAAACAAGCCACCATTTTTTAATTTAATTTATTTTCTACTCTTTTACTTTTCTTTAACATGATCATATAGCCCATTTAAGTCCCCAGTGTGCAAATGATTCCTATTTTCTTTTTTTACATGACAGATTATTGATATTTTTCACTTCAAATGATCAAATCTGATTGACAAACTCTTATAACAGATTTTTTTCTACTGAAAGTGCCAGTACTGGGTGTTTCATTGGTCAGTGTTTTCCCTTGTCAGTTTAGGATGGAGCTCCATCTCCTTTCCACATGTCTATTTTGTCTTGCGTTACAGAGTAATGTGCTTTAACCCTGTGCTAATGTTCAGGTTGAGCTTCGTAAGGAGTTCCAGGCACAGGAAGCAGCGCTGCAGCGCTCGCTGTCCAAGCTGAGGAGTGAGCTCCAGAAGGCCCACGAGGAAGCCCGGGAGAACCGAGACAAGACAAACAGACTGCAGACTTCGCTGGTTAACGCTGAGGGCACCATCAAGGTGTGTCTGTGTGAATATGACCAACTTCAGGTTCAGAGCCTCAGAGTGGTGGGATAACTTGGTGTGCATCGATGGTCCTGCTGGAGAATCTTTCGAGCAGGAATTGCTTGAAAGGTTTACGCAGCGGGCTGCAGTAAAATACCAAATGTTGAATTGCTTCTATTATATGTGCTGTTGCAGAACCTGCACAAGCAGCTGGAGGAAGCCATTCAGGACGGAGAGATCTGGGTGATGCAGCTGAAGGACACCGAGTATGAACTGGAGGGCAGCAGGGAGCGAGTTCAGCAGCAGGCAACGGAAATCCTCCACAAAGCCAGTAAGATACACGCGCTCTGCTTTGTTTCCTGCTGCACTGACCCTGTTTTTCAAAGCATAAACTGCAATCGCATGCAAACTGCTTGTCATGTAATGTGATATAACCAACAATGTGAAAATGAATGTTAAAGCCTTGTTTAACCAGTCATGTCTTGTCAATCCAAGGAATTAATGAATGAATATGGAGCATCTATCCAACGAATCCTGCAACATCAACAATTCCTCGTGTAAACCGGCATGTTTGCACAATTGAAAAAAAGTGCTGGATTAAACTTTTATATCACTTCTGAGATGAATATCGTGTTTTATTTTCAAAAGCTCAGCACACAATTTCATCCTCTAACAGTTTCCTTCCAGGTTTACAACCAGCGTGCCTATTAGTGGTACATTTGCAAAACTGATACTTTTGCGGAGATAAACAGAAACCTTGCTGTCTGCTCGACAGTGTGCAGTTGATGAATTTGTTGCCTCCTCAGCAAGATCATTTAGAAAGGCGTGCCCGGTGTTGCGAAGGCTGTGGCGGTTGAGCACGATTGTATTCCTCCACAGGTCAGATCGGCTCCCTGCAGGCCACCCAGATGTCCCACGAGGCCACCATCAGGAACCTGGACCAGGAGCAGAGCCGGCTGAAGGAGAAGATAGGGCGGCTGGAAGAGGAGAGGGAGGCTCTGCTCAACCAGAACCAGACGGCCAGTGAGCAGCACAAGCAGCAGGTTCTCAAGCTGGAACAGGTGCTTTTCCTCAGGTTTGGCAGCAGACACAGTTTGCAGTGACAGGCCGCTGACAGCTTCTCCTCTCCTCAGTCTCTGCGCGAGGAGCATCAGGGCTTCGAGAAGGAGCTGTGCAGGGTGAGAGCTCACTACGAGGAGGAGGCGCATCGCTTCAAAGAGGCCCAGGTCAGAGCGTTGGAAGAAATGGAGGAGAAGCACCATGCCATGAGGGACGAGGCCCAGCAGGAGAAAGAGGAGGAGAAGAAAGTCCTCATGATGGTGAGTGTTAAACCTTTCTCTCAATGTGGATTATTTGGCAATTTGACATCACTCATATTTTGACTAAATGTGAAATCACGCCTCTTTTTCTGCAACTTTTTTCTTTTGTCATACTGCAACTCCCAAGATCAATAAAACTGTCTTCAAAACAAATTAATCCTTGATGAGAGATAAATAGTGGCTAAAAAGCATCTGTCACATAAATGTCTTTGGCTCCTTCTTGTTTACATTTGTCTCTAAACCCTCCAGTTATGTTGGTGGCAGCCTTAATTTCGTAGACGGCAAAGGTCCGGTCTGAGGGTAAATGGCGTAACTGCATTTGAATGCAGCCAGATTGAAGTGCTTGCGCAGCAGAGGGAGGGCTCGATGATGATACGCCTTGCTCAGTTTCATTTCGGTGTCAGAAAGTTGCGATCACACCAGCTCAGACCATTTTTAGCTCTCACCACAGCTGATCTCAGGTGACTTTGGTGGATCCGATCGGGTGCGCACACAGACAGATGCCAAACCCCACAGACAGGTTTGGTGGATGTCAGACATTTAACTCATGAATATGTGAACTATGGTCATCAAACCTTCTAAATCATTGAATAAATTAATTTATAAACCTGACTCTTGTCCAGTGCATCTGATGTCAATCACAGACAGGTGGTACACAAGGGAAATTAACTCGTCTATAACAGATTAAATTACATTAGATACTGTAAATACTTAATTGATCCTGAATTAATTGTTTCAGCAACATCAATTTCAACACACATCAAACATTCAGATCAAAAACCAAATATCAAAGAAACAGAATTTATTTTTTTTTTAATTTCAATCTCACTTTCTCTTACCACTTCCTCTGGTCTCAGTTATGCTGTTCAGTACATATGGATTATGGATATTTAATATTTAATCCCACGTGTGTGCCTGTGTATGGTTGTGTGTGTGTGTGTGTGTGTGTGTGTGTGGGTGGGGGGGGACCATTATAGCGTCACAGTAATGCAAACTGAAGTAGTGATTACTTTTGTATACGCATTTTTATAACTAAGAAACTGATTTTTATTTATTTATTTGTTGTTTCTTTTCAGTTTTACTCCATACTTATGAACCTGATTTCAACAGATTTTTCAATATTTTAATTTCATTGTCAATTGACAGTTATATATAAGAATTGCACATGAACAAATTAAAGCTGTTTCGGCTGTTTTTATCTAGCTATTTACTTTTTGAACGTAGACAGTATAAAAAAAAGAGCTCCAGTTATGGATCTGATGTTGATAAAACACAGTCACCAAGGCGAGTTCCAGCTTTCCTTTAGATACAGTAATTATAAAACGCTGTCAGGTTTTTGTGTCTCGATTAAGCCACCAGCAATTATTTTTTTCCCCCCTTCTGAGAAAATGACCGTAGCTGTTACAGATAAATGTATCTCAAAGAAGTGAGCAGCTCCCTCAACTGAGTGCACTCTTTTAATTAGGTCAGACATTAAGACGTGGAAAAAACTTTCCTCTCCGCCTGCGTCTGTTATTCTGCTGTCCTCCTCTCTGCCTGCTCCTCTTTCATCCTCATCCTCCTTGCTTTGCGTCTCTGAGTTCAAAGATGAGGCGTGAAGGGAATACAAAATGGCCATGTTTTCAAAGCAGCAACCAAACAAATTATGCAGGTCAAATTAATTCAATTCATTTGCCGACCACAACAGGACGGCTTTAACAGCAACAAATGGCTCGTAGATGGAGCGCTTGATTGAATATTCCCAACCTCGAAGAGAATCCCTGTAAACAGGTGACCAACTTACCGATATGTTGGGATCCAAATCACAAGAAGCTTTTGACATTGGTCCAATATCACTTGAGAGCACAACCTGCTTTCAATGATTGAGTGATTGTATATCCTGCAACACTTTCGGCATAAACTGGTTACAGGTTGTCAACTCAACTTAAGCCAATCACGTCACTTCCACTCTGGCAGTCTTCTTTCATGAAGCAGCCTTTTTCTACAGGAAATAGAGCTCTGATGGAGGATTTATTTGACTTCATCAGAGTGCCCATCTGACATCCAAATGATGTGATGACTGTTTTTATTTGGACTGTACATGTGATTTGTTACTAGGCATTTGTTTGTGTCACAAAAAGGTCACGAGTGAACATTTTGTGAAGAATTGTCAATGTCTGTGTAAAAAGCAATACCAAACTCCCTCCCGGTTGTTATTGTCCTCCAACAACACCTCCCATGAGAATCTAAAGCGAGAACTTCGTTGCGATGCTTTCGTGAATTGAGAAGCAAGAATTTGAAATAGCACAAATAGGAAAAGAGAGAGTATTCGCATTTTCATACATCAGTTTGTCACCTATTAAACTTCATATCCCACAAAGGTTCATCTCTCATTGGGTGCATTAACCCTCGATAGTTTCCACTGTGATATTTAAAAATATGCATAAACCAGTTTAATGAAAACACAAATTACACGGTAGACACTCTCAAGAAGCTCCATATTTTACATTGTAAACACGCGTTGTCACTGGACTGTGTCGAGTTACACCTTAAAGCATAAGGAACGTGCAATTTAAAAATAGCAAATTTGTTATCATCTTTACTGTTGAGCAGCTGGCTCAGATGCACGTGTGTGTGATTCATATCTGCAGTTTCCGGTTCAGTTGTACAGACTCGCATCAAACAGACCAGAAGTAACTCTTTTGTTTTTATGACAGTCAGTAGCTTCTGCATGGCACTTAAAGAGTGATTGGTCAGCGATTTCATTTTGCCTTGCAGTGGTAGACAAGAAGACAGGCTTGTTTTTCTCTGTGTGTGAGCGTGTGCGCGCACGCTGCTTTTACAGCACATTACCCTCCATTTATTCATGCTTACGCGGCTCCACCTGCACTCAGCGGAGGAAAAAAAGGGCCGGTTGAGGCAAACTGGCTTGTAGGCATGACCACGGCATGATACATCACTGACACAGATCAACTCGGGCCACCTTGCCCTAAAAATACGACACATTTGCAACTTTGGAAATGATATTTCACTGCCGTTCTTTTCTTTATTTCATAACGTCTTTTTTTTTTTCTTTCTTCCCCCTCTGACTTCTTCACGAGCTCAGACTCCCAATGCTGTTTGAAGCTGACTGCTAATTGGCTGATTTTCATTGACATTAAATCTTGCCTCTGAGCAGAGCGCGGAGTGTGTGGGTGTGCGCTGAGAGATTGAGGAGGGAGGAAGAGAGAGAGAGAGAGAGAGAGAGAAAAGAATGTGAGAGAAGGGATGAAAAAAGACAACATTATGTAAGGCAGAGAGCCAGGCTGTGCTTCATCATCTTTAGATTAATGTCTGTTTTTATTTGGAGCGAGACGCAAAGAGGGACACAGAGGTGGATGGAGGGCAGAGCTTGATCAAACTTCTTTTTTTTGTCCCAGTCAGCAGCATGTTTCTAAAGCGAGGTGCTGTTAGAGTATTAATTTATAATTCCCCGCCTAAGGCCAGATGAAGCTACAGTGGATTCTCTCTGCCTGCAGGTGACTGCTCACGTGTCAGTTGACAAGAACAGCTTGTTCGAAAACATCCACGTTATCAATCCATCTGCCAGTCCCGATGCTGTTAATTGGATGTTGACATCAGTATGGAGTGAATTATTGAACAGCACCAACTTTCCTTAATCTTATAGAGGATACAATCAGAATCCTGTTACAGAGATGTCCTTTTTGAACATTCACCATTCATCATTCACTTTTCTTTCAAAACTACATAAGTATACATTATTTTTACATAATTGGTGTTAGCTGATTAGGATTTCTGAGCACTATAATTTCCGTGTTTTTAAATGGCTGAATGATGGCTTGAAACAATTTCAATCCCTGGACCCCCGGGAGCAGCACGATAAAGGTGCAGCTAATTGGGTTAAGAAAAAAGATGTGGATTACTGGTCGGCTCCCGCCTGGATTTGATAAAAATGGCGCCCGCTTTGTAGTTTCTTCACATCATTGAAACTGGAAAGATTCCCACGGTGGCAGCAGAACTGCCTTGCTGAGCCAATATTTACATACTTGTGTGAGACAATATGGTTTGTTCTTATTTCAATTATTGACCACCTACCATTTTATCAACAAAAGGCTATGAATAAAAAAAACGTTCTGCACAATCATATACCTGTACACGATCATACCCTGTCCACGAAAGACTTTGTAATTAAATGAACCAGCTAGAAATGGTCCAATGAATTCTGACATTTAGGAAATAAAGTCTCATTGGTCTTATGATCGCAGCCATTACAGCAAAATAGAAGATTTCCATCGCCTTACTACATGTTTCGTCATGGGTCTCAGACCCTCCGTCTCTCACGGATGTAAGGCGGCGGTTTTGTGTCGGGGGCAGCATGTGCAGACCAAAGAAAGTGTCAAAAGGGTACGATTGAGGCCACCACGAGAAAGCCACCTCTTTCAATACTGCAGGGCTGTTTATCCAATAACAACAGAAAAGAAAAAACACACAGAACAATGATGACTTATATTTTTATAAAAAAATACAGGGTGCGAATATTCGTCTCAGGAAAAGGAGATCAGAGAGAATGAAGAGTAGACGGAGTGGAGGAAAGAAGAGAATTTCATAAAAGAGACTCACAGTGGCCCAGAAAGGATTTGGCGCTGTGGTTTGAGGGATAATAAGCTGGTTGGTTTTGACTAGATGGCCTTTTAAGTTTGTGTGACAACTCTCGCGTCCCCCCTTTCTTCACTGGCCTTGCTGTCAGCAGCTCTCCGCTTCATTGTAAACAGCAACTACAATTGTAATTTAGTGACAGAAGTGATATTTTTACTACAAGTCATGATTATGCCTTCCCCTAAATCATTCTGCTCTGGTTGACTCTCAAAATTATAAGATTACTCCGCGAGCTGCATCACATTCTGCTGGCATGATTTTTCTTTTAATATCTTTTTGCTCCCTTCGTGTTGAATGTTTGAGCATTTGCTTTGGATCAGATTTCTACATTTGTTTGCATTTTCCTCCTTAATATCTCCCCACCTAGACTGTCCTCGTAGTTTGGATGTTGTCTTCTGGCTCTCTGCAGCTTCTTCTTTGAATGTTCTGATTAACTGGTTATTCAAACTGTAGATGAAGGTGGTTTCCGCTGACATTTTTTTGTGAAAGGATTCAGGTGATTGCCTTACGGGTTTTGTGAAGGGGGGCTGTGCATTGCAATTTATCCTGCAGAAATGTGCACCCCTGCTGACCGAACTTCCCCCCTCTCTTGTTCCTCTCCCCTCTCCTCGTCAGAAAATGAGTCAGGAGTTCGAGATCAAGCGGCTTTCGCTGGAGGACCAGAGAGACCGTCTCCAGCAACAGCTGGACAACTTGAAAGAGGAGCTCTCGGCCAAACTCAACATGGCAAATCAGGAGGTATCTGTGCTCTTTGGAGTTCACTCCTGCTTTACCACAAACCCCTGTGATGATGATGATGATGATGATGATGATGATGATGATGATGATGATGTTATTCTCTGTCACTCCATGCAGGTGTCACACCTCCAGGAGCTGGTGAGGGAGGGGGAGCAAAACATGAGCTCGGCACAGACGCAGATCTCCTGTCTGAAGGAGACTCAGGAGAAGCTCAAGATCGAGCTCGATGCAACGAGAGCCCGAGTGAGGGAAACCAGCAACCTGCTCACTGACCTGCAGGTGAGCCGAGCACCAGCACTGACGGGATCCAACCAGTCCCCTTAAAATTGAAACCATCAGAGACGAGGCTGACATTTTAAGATTACTTCCTCAAGTATAAATGTGTGTTTCAGTATTGGGTTATAAAAGAAAACAACAACTATAAAACAACACAGTAAATGTTTCGTGCCTGGACTTTGATGGACGTATTTCTCCATTAATCTGAGTTAAAAGTGTCATAATCCAAACACGGTGGCAAAGGGGTTTGTGCATGATTTCAATCTGTCTCTAATTCCTCTTGGAGGTATTTTAAATTGGCTTCTTTTTTTCATAATGGAGGCAAAGATGCGTGACGTGATGACTGCAGGAGGGAAACTGACTTTTAATTAGAAACCAGTTCTTAACATGCAGTGGTAATCTCTCACGATGCAACTAACTGATTGTGAATTGAATCGAGGCAACCTCGGGGGGGGGAATTGTAATTTTTTTTGTCAACTTTCAGCTATTTAGACTCCGACATCAGATTTTCCACCAGTCATCTGGCAGTTTGTTTGATAAATGGCTGCGTAACCAAGAAATAAGGAAAAAAGACTAAAAAAAGATGGACGAGCAGAGATAATGGAGCTTTTTGAGGGCAGGAAATGAGAGTTAACCGAGATTCAAGTGGAGCACTGAAGACCAGCTGTGAGATAATGATGATGAGGCTATTATAAGTTGAGTGGTCCTGTGTTTGAAAAGAAATCCGCAGATACGGGAGAGAGGATACAGGAAGTGTGTTTCTGTTTGTGTGTGTGTGTGACCATTTCCAGTGAAAGCGAATATGGTGAGGGTTTATTTCGACACATCTTTTTGGTAATAACACTGCGTCCACGATGAATTAAAAGACAGATGGGACTCACTGCAGCAGCATACAAGACCAAACACAAATCGTAATGAAAAAAATGTGAATGAATACTGTAAGTCACACTGGAAACAACAAAAGGCCGACAAAGGGCTGTAAAGCGGACAGAGGAGCTGAATGACGAACAAATTTACCGAGTTTGCTCTCCCCGCCAGATGCCGTACAAAGGCGGGGATTTAGGCCGTTGTAAAAAGTGAGCCAAGCACATGATTGCGACTTCTTTTCACGCTAAGACTGCAGCGCTAAGCCAGCTGAGTCGCCTGCACGCTGAATTTAGACCAGCTATTGTTCTGCAGATCAGGAGCCCCTGAGGAGTGTGTCGTGTTTTTGTGAAAACAGAGTTATGAAACAAGCTAAAACTTCACACACAACTCCTGTCCGGTTACAGTCATGTGGTCTCATTCCAGCCGCAGACAGGATGATACAGCTCCAGCGAAATAAGTATTTTGGGGCGTAGCAGTGTGTGCTTAAAATACATCAAGTCAAGAGCTGTCCAAATGAACCTTTACCTTTACCTAATTAGATTTGTGAAACAGGGGATGTAATTTTGTTTTAATAACTCTGCACGAAAGAATACATGACAATTTACAAGCAATTAACAAAGTATACAATATTAAATTAGACTCAACAGACAAATGCTTTCAATAAAAAAAAACAATGAAGTTGTTAATTAAATACTGCACCAAAAAATAGGGATGGGTGAAATGATAAAAGACTTCTTGCGAAAGATAATACATGCAATAAAATGCTGAAATCATAGACGAAGGTAAAACAGGAAAAATATACAATGAAATACCTTAAATCAGAATGAGCAGCAGAAAATGTGAATTGTCTGGAATACACATTTGTAAAATGACCAAACTCCAACATTTTCTGTCTACAACAGAGGTGGGCAAACTAAGGCCCGGGGGCCACATGATGAACTATTCAATCCGCCCTGCAGAGCCTTCACAATAATTTCTCCAAAAGCCAAAGTAAGAAGGTTGTCAGCTTGATTGGTTAGAAAAAGTGCCAGACCCCCCCCTTCACCTAACATGCTAACATGTCCTTTCAAGAAAGTGGGGCCAAACATCATTTGGAGCTTCATCATCCATCTCGAGTTGGACCAATTTACAGGCTTTTCAAAATATTTTTTTTCTGTCAATCGTCCATGAAGCACGATTTTTAGTTAACCTCCGATCCTCCTTTGGGGGTCAGTTTCCCGCACCTCCTGGCCGGCCCGTTTATCAATATCTAAAGCCCAATATGGCCCTTCAGACAAAATAATTGCCCACCCCTGGTCTAGAAGCTCCGCCGGCACACTTGCCATCCCATTATTTGTGAGGCCATTCAACCATGAAGCAATGTTTCTAGTGTTGCGTGTAACCCGATTGAAAAGAAAAAAAGAAAAGTCATACTCAACATAATTTCAACATCTGATGCAGATGAGTCTGGATTTAATCCCATCAGAATGCCCCCCCCCCCCCACACACACACACACACACACACAAGCATCCTTAGCAGATGTAGTCCATATCTGCCTGGGACCCAATGAATTGCAGATGCCCTGCAGCCCTGGCATTATAAATAGATGTGGAGGTGGGCACTGTGACTCATCGTGCCGTCAGCTGTTTGCCGCATCTGGTCAAAAATAACAATTTGTTTTCTTACTTGTAGCAGCCTCACACAGTTTTGTTTTGTCTACAACTTTGTCCACACATGTGAACAACTTTAGATATGCACATCTGTCACTGCCTGCAGGAGGAGATAGAGACCCAGAAACAGCAGCACGAGGCACGAGTGATGTCCATCAGGACGGAGGAGAAGCAGAAGATGGACAAGATGGCCGACGACTTGGACCAGAAGTGGAGAGACGCGCTCCGGTACACTAAAAAATTCTCTCAGCCACTTGACTCTTTCAGGCGGTTTCTCAGTCATCTCCGTCTCTGTTACAGTCGCATTTGTCAGCGTCATGAGCCACCTTGCTTTGCCAAAGCATTCGTGGGCGTTAATGAGGACGGGCTGGAAACCAACACATTCAGAAGCTGGATCGTTGGCCATACAATATTTACAGACCTGAAATCCATTTGAGTGGGACAAATCGACACACAGCAGTAATGAAATGTAACCCCGTTTTCCAAAACTGTGCCTCTCTGTCCTCAGGGAAGAAGTGCGCTTACTGAAGGAGGAGCTGACCGAGGAGTACAATGCAGATAAACAGGCGGCGATGACGCAGCTCTCCCAGCAGAAAGAGCTAGAGATGATGGCTGCCAGGGAGGGCTGGCAGAGGAAGGTGGAGGACCTGCTGGAACAGGTGAGACGAAAAGAAACAGCGAGTGTCCATCAATCAGCATCTTTTCCACCTGTGATTACAGGGCCGTCCACACCAAGAATATAACTACAAATATAACTATAAATATATTATGGTGAAAACTCAACTGGGTGACAGAGTCCACACCACAAATATAACAACAACGATATTGGAGATCATTTGGATCACTTTCAGAGCGATTTGATGAACGACAGAAATACCGACAGCCATTCAAAATCCATCCGAAATGACACGTCAGGACGTTCAACACGTCACTGCGTCACTAACAGACTCATTCAACATGGTGGAAGACATAGGCCTGAAGCTCATCTGTGAGGTTTAAAAATATCCGCCCCTCTTTGATAAAAGTAATCAACTTTATAAAAATGTGACTAAGAGGAGGGACATCTGGAACGCGATCAGTCTCTGCCTTGGGATAAGTGGTAAGTCTTTTGTTAACGTAGATTAGGGCGGTGGTCTCACCCTGGGACCCACATTTTCCTATGGTCGTTAATATGCGACCTACTGTTATGTAATTCAAACCAAGTGTAACATGCACAGTTTGGTTAGCAGCGCCCGGTCCCTCAGAACAGCAGGTGGAGGAAGAGTTACGGGAGGGCGACTTCTGCAATAACGTCCCCAAAACACGTCTTTTCACTTCTCCACTTCACATCACTTTTTAAGATTTGCAAAAATGGAAAAAAGTATTATTTTTTCATTAATATTTGTTCTTTATTTTTGATGTGCGTCTAATAAATCATTAATCCCGACCACATTCCATTTTAGTCACATCATTTAATCCAATGTGATCTAATGTAATCCGTGCGTCATGACGCGAGCCATCCGCCCTTGATTGACATCAGCTTATGGACAAGAGTGGAGTTGATAAATTGATCATTTAGAATATTCATGTATCCAATGATCCAGAGGGTTTGATGAGCGCTGTTCACGTATGAGAAATACATCTGACATCCAACACACTTTTCTGCTGAGTTCAGCATCTGTCCGCCTGTGCCCTGATCGGATTCAAGAAATTCACCTTAGCTCAGCTGCGCTGCCTTGCGCCGGCAGTCAGACGTGCTCTGAGCAGGCGGGAGCGCAAGAAATCTTTCTGGCACCAAATTGTCACTGCGCCGTGCCCATCTCCGCCGACAGCGCGCCTCAAACGCTTGATTTTCTTTCAGTAGTGGCAGCTCTGTCTCTATCTATTTCAGCCTTCCGTTGGTCGATTGCCTTGAAACTGTAGGTAGATACAGTATGCACTATGCAGGGTTTTCAGAGTGCAGCGACTACACCAAACTCAAATCAAAGAATCCAGAACAAAAAATCCATCGAATGAAACAGCAGTGATTCTTAGTAAATGTGCAAGTCTGTTGGCCCTGATGTTTTTTTGCTAGCAAATGTCACTAATAATTTTGGAATGAGTGGCTGTGGACTGGGTAGTCATCGAAAAGTTGTTGTTCCTGACCACAGCACCGCCCACGTTCGATTTATAATGAGTGCGTTTCAGCATTACAAACGTGAAATGGACTGAATATCTGCTTTGATGTCAAACAAAAATGAATTTAGCAGTAAGATCATGTCCTTCTTTGTTGACATTATCCCTCTCTCAGTTAAACGAGAGCACACGAAGAGAATAATCAGAATATTAGGGTTCAAACAGCAGAGATATAACAGGAAGTTTGAAATGCAGTTCAAAGCGCCATGCTTTGGGATTCTGATTTAGCCGGGAAGGAATAATGAGGAGAGATATAGGAAAGAAACTAATTTAGTTTTTTGGCCATTTTTTTGTCAGAGAATGGTGAAAAAAATATTGAGTGGAAGCAGTATATACAATATATATATGTACATACAATATTCATACGAGTTTGACATTTTTATTAAAAGATGAATGGAGTTGAAAGTGACGGACCTGACTATTCGCATCCATCCATATCTTTGATTGACAGATCGGGTTGGCGCTGAAGCTCTGAGATAGCCTGGAGCAAAAAGTGTCTGTAGATTCCAATGCTCTCTCTCTCTCTCTCTCTGTCTCTCTCTCTCTCTCTCTCTC
>CAESWR010000080.1:42407-52685 GCA_903171835.1 Mullus surmuletus | reverse complement strand
ACAAGAAGTCTTTTGTTCCCTATGCCGTACAGGTATTGAACACAGTGTGACTGTTTTTTTCCTTCTCTCTCCGGGGTTTTCATTGTAACAGACTGTGGAATTCACGAGAAGCAAAATGCACAAACGATAAGAATGCACAGTAAAGTGGTTTTCTGATATAAACCCGCTGAACAGGCTGCTACCTACTCTGTTGCACTTTACGTGTGGTATATGTCTTATGTTCAGTTTTATGTTGTTAATAGTGCAGCTTTTATACGTCATATGTGGTATATGTTTGTTTTTTTCTCTTTCTCTTTTTACGGTGTGCATGTCATTTGATTTTTACCGTGCTTGGAGAAGCCAAAGACACATTTTCACAGAGGTGGACAATAAAGTCCAATCTAATCTAATCTAATCACCAGTGCCCATTCCTGTCCTGCCCTATGTCTCTGTGCAGATCTCTTTGCTAAAACAGTCTCTGGAGCTGCAGTTGTCTCAGTCACAGTCGGCCCTCCAGCAGCTGCAGTCTCAGTTCAGCCAGGAGAGAGAGCTGCTCAGCCAGCAGCTGAAAGGTAAGCTGCCCTCCACCCATGTCACAATGCTTTTCTGATTTACAGTATAGTCCTTGCTTAGAAGTTGAGTACAGCACAGGGGGGGCTGAGATAGCAGCTTGGCAGGAGGTTGTTATTCTGGGTAATTCTGGGTAAAAGTAATGTAGCAACTGTAGTGTGCAGTTTTTGTTCCACAATAGTGAGTGGCATTGCTAGCAGCATGAAATAACTATTATTTAGTATGCAAGTGTTTTTGTGCTGTCTGAGATTTCCACATGTTGGAAAAATCTAAAAAAAAACAAGAACAATCAAGTCATCTGTCTTGTTGACCAGAGTTGTAATTAACTCTGTGTGCGTGCGTGTGTGCGTGCGTGCGTGTGGCAGAGATGCAGAGAGAACATCAGAGGAGAGAGCACCGATTACAGGAGGCTCACTGCTGTGCCCTGAGCACCATGGAGGAGGCCAGGCAACATCAGATCAGGGTACTCACACACACACACACACACACACACACATACACATAAACCACACATACACACACATTCTTCAGCTTTACAGCACTCAGTGTGGGATGAAGCTGGTGTACATTGTCAAATTCATTAGATGAGATTTGTCTGATTAACAAAGACATGATAGTAAAAAAATAAAAAAATAAAAATTCACATGCCATGTGTACCTTCACGCATTTTTTCTCTTCTCTCAACCGTCTTTCTTCCATGCATTTGCTTTCTTTTGTGCTACTGTGGTGGCTATATCCTATTTATTCTGACTGTTCTCATCAACTTTTTCTTTGCTCTGTATGTACTCACTTTCCCCAGAAAAACCCATTAAATAGGCAGTGTTCCTGGACTACCATTTTTTTTCCTGACATTTTAACTTGATTTGTGGCGCAGGAATCCTCTTCGGCACATCATTATCCTGACTTAATTTCCCCCTGAAGGGAAATTATAGCGTCAAGCATTCGTCAGCTTTGCAATTCTAAAAATCAGTTTGTTCTGTTGCCCACAAAGTATTTTCATGTAGCATTTCTGTGTGGAGGAGAAGTCATCATGTCGTGTGAGTGATGGCTCTGTAAAGCAGCAGCAAAACACAGAGGACAAATACGCCGAGCAGAGGAACAAAGGTGTTTTGGTTGTGTCAATACTCTTTAGCGAAGTGATCATTAATCCTGTTGCAGGTGAAATATTCATAAAGCACTCAAATCACCCGAGACAGATCCAGGTTTGTGGAACATTTCATTAGCTTCATCCACTTTAATTTCCCTCATTTCCCCGTTAAATGAGGCAGCAGGTTGGCGGCTTATTGTTGAGTTTATGGTTGGAGCTCTTTTATGATAACATGGCGGTGAGGAACATGTACTGCAAAAGGAACCATTAATAAGCTTTTCTCTGCACCAATGAGCAAAATAATTGTCCTCAGTGTCCATTAGGCAACATGTTAATGTTATTTCAGATGGCGCAGGTCGGGGACAGGGAGTGTGAAAACTGTTTATCAGATGAGATTCTGATTTCATAGCTAAAACAAGTCGGCGAATTATTTATAATACAATATACTTCTTGGTAATATCTTTGATAGTTAAACATGTACTTTGTGGCCTTTTAGTAATCTTTTTCACCAATGATAAGCAGCTGCATCTGTTTTTTTTTCTTCTGTTTAGTTCAACCAATAAGTACACATTATCATGATGATCATTGCATGGGAAATTCATTTTGTCATGGTACAAAATCACTTCAGATTACCCTCACTCGCTATAAACCTCATCAGGCACAATGTAGTTGCAATTTAAAAGACAGCATCTTCTCTCTGGTGCCGCCGTCCCAGGCCCTGGAGGAGCGCCTAAAGCAGGAGCAGAGGGAAGAGGTCCATGCTCTGAAGGAGGCCCACAGGAGGACTTTAGATATCTTGAGACAGCAGTCGGACCAGGAGCTTCAGACGCTGAGATTTGAGCTGGAGGATGAGGGGAAAGCAAAGCTGGGTACACAATGTTTGCCTTTATTCTCACGCTGTCTCAGCTTTCTGTTGTTATGTATACCCCCCCACCCTCCCAATGTAACCACGCCATCCCTCTGCTGGCAGCCTCGCTCCGTGCTGAGCTTAACCACCTTCACGCCACAGCGATCGAGCATCTGAAGCAGATCCACATCAAAGAAAACACCACAGCCAAACGGGAGCTGGAGAACGCCATGGAGCACAGCCACCAGCAGGTAGCCGTTGCCTCCGTGGCTTCTCCTTTGTTTTGTCTGATTCGACTTCACCTGGTACCAGTGATGGGAATAACGGCATTACAATAAACGATGTTACCTACGCCGTTACTTTTTCCAGTAACAGGAAATCTAACTAATGACTATTTCCTCAGTTACAACACCGTTACCGCCAATTAAAAGAAGTACGTTATGAAGTGGGGAGTGAAGCACCTCATTGAATCAGACATTTTGTGTTCTAATATTCAGATATTGTGTATAAAGAGTGTTAGTTTTACGTTTTCTTGACAGTTTTGGCGACCAACTGTCGCCTCCCTCAGAAGCGTCTGGGTCGCGCGTGGTGTGCCTGATGGGGTTGTCAGCAGTCTTTTAAATATGATTTAGTTCTGTGTAGGTACCTGTCTATGCTGTTCTTTGCTATGGCTCAACTGGCTTGTGGAACCCACTCAGAAAAAAACAATCAAATTCTTAGGCATATTTCAACTTTTTTTTTTTTAAAGTAACGCAATAGCTACTTTCCCTGGTAACTAGTTACTTTTATAGTGGAGTAATTCAGTAACTAACTCAGTTACTTTTTTGGAGAAGTAACTCGTAACTGTTACTGATTATTTTTCTAAAGCAACTTGCTCAACACTGCCTGGTACAAACATCCACCATCACATCTTTTTAGGAACAAGAGCTGCTGCTTCGCATCTCAGACCTGCAGGCGGAGGTTTGCTCCCGTAGCAACCGCATCACCGACCTGGACCACGAGATCCACTCTTTGAATGAGACCATTGACACTCTGACCAGGGAGCTGGAGCTGAAGGGCAAAGAGGTGCTGCGGGTCCGCAGCGAAGCAAACCATCAAATAAGGTGACGTGTAACACTCCAGTACAAGGCTGACCTCACTCCCCCCCCCAACCCCCACTCCTGGGGAGCAACCCTGCAGTTTGTGTAAATGTAAATCACATGTAGGAAACGGATGATCGCTCACAACATCCTGCATTACATGACTTCCTTCCTTTTAAATTGTAGTTGGATAAATTAGGACTCTGGCATTCACATGACCAGGGAAGAGCTTGTGCACCATCTGTGCACAAGCTCTGCTCTTCTGCTCCCATCTTGCCATCGTGCGCTATAATTTAGGGATAACAAGCTCGTATTTTGTGATTCACCCCGTAGAAATTGAGTCACAACCTGTGCTCATCTTGGTCTGTCCGCTGTTTTAGCAAGACATTTCGGGGGGCTGAGCTGGACGTGTTCCCCTTCAGGCGATATCGCACTGACCCTGCCCACAGAGTGCCCTTCTTCTTCATGTCGGGGTTTTGTTATGTGTGCCGCAGGGCTCACGAACAAGACTTTGCAAAGAGACATGAGAGGGAGCTGGGAGAGATGAGTGCAGCCCATCACAGAGAAACGCAGATCATGCTGGCCGACTTCAACAAAGCCCAGGAGGTTCTCAAAGACAAGATCTCTGCCTTGCAAATACTGTAAGTCACGGAGAAGCTTCTGTTGGTCTCTCGTGTTACACTGTTATTCGTTTTACACGCATTCCTTTCATGCACACTCCTCATGTCTGTGCGTCCAGGTTGGAAGGGACGGAGGAGAAGTTGCGGAACAGAGAAAGTCGACCAGAGGATCTGCATCACATTGCAGAGCTGCGGGAGATGGTCACTGAGAGGGAGGCGTTGGTCAAGAAGCTGGTGGTGAGTAGGAACATCACCAACTATCTGACTGCAAAGTGATTTTCAATTTAAAAATACCCTGCATCTGTTACTTACCCGTGTTAATAGCGGCATTAATGTCGATGTAAATCACTGCGACGGCAGCTATGTAGGCACTCTGTTTTTTTCTCCTCCTCTCCTCTGAGAGCAAGGGGGTGTCTGTGTTTCTTGCAATTTCTGACTCAGAATAACAACAAGCTGATGTGCCCTTTTTTATGGCAACATGATAAGAAAAAGTCAAATTCCTGCAGACTTTAATGCCCGCTCTCGCCAAGTCAACAAGGTCTCAGAGCTGGCTCGGTGTACCATCGCCAAGTTGACTTAATGAGCTCTCTTATGCACGTTTCCTTTTTTTAAACCATTTATCACAGGAAGCAGGCCACACCAGATTGTGCCTTATGATATTTTCTTTTTAATTGTCACAGCTTCGTTCAGGTTTGAAAATTTAGGAAATGCTCTGTGGGAAACGGTTACCTTGAGTATAAAGGAATCCTTTTACACCGTTCAGATGTGATGACAAAGGCTTCAAAAATGTGAAAAGGAATACAGGATGGCAGCTTCCAAACATTTCAGTCCAACAGCTCAGGTAGTTGAGAAACTTTACAGCCCACTTTTTGTCCTCCGTGATTCTGCTGAGCACTTTCAAGCCGTAGCGTTTGTCTAGAAACACTCTGAACTCACCCACGATAGGGCGTGACGAACCCCGACAGCAGCAATAATGAGCGCACGCAGAGAGCCAGAGAGAGCGAGAGCGGGACCACGCTGTTTTCAGAGCTTGGCAGCCACACAAGAGTGTCACTTTGTCTTGTTTTCTAACAGGATGACAAGAAGTTCTACCAGCTGGAGTTGGTCAACAGAGAAACAGGCTTCAACAAGGTCTTCAACTCCAGCGCCAATGTCGGCGTCATCAACCCTCTCATCAAGGTGAGCGCTTCTGTTGGGATCCGGTGGGCGTTTGTGACTTCGCCAACCCTCTTTGAGACGAGTTCTCATGTCAGGATAAATGACTCACAATCACAAATATGCAACAAAGCCGCATGCTCTCTCTCAGTGTCACAGATACGACTGTCATCTCCATCCGTGTTGGTGTGTGTGAGTGGGAGTATTTTTGAACTAAACGTCATACTTCTCGCTAGCGATGCATGCGTCGGATTGTTGCATCACACACAGGAGACATCTGATCCTGTGTTGCAGGCACAAATAATGTACTGAGTTGTGTGTATGAGGACTCCGGGGAATGGATTTTTCATGCATGTTAGCATTTTTTTTAAATTTCTATTCGTATTCCACGTATGGTTATATATTCTAACTAAGTGTGAATGACTAGAAAGACAACCAGGTTTACCCACAGGAATAAGTAAATCATCTCTGATTCACACACATTTAATTAGGCCGTTTATGTATCTGCGGCAGCGGCAACACCCATACGCTGAGGAATAAGTGCTCTTACTACATTGAACGCCATTGTCTACTGCACAGATTATTTTTAGCTTGTAATCAAAAGCAGAAATCCTCCCCTTTTCTTTCTTATTTGTCCATNNCCCCCCCCCCCCCCCATCAGGTTATCAGGTTTATCATGTAGATCAATCTCCCTGCCTAGCCACTCCTCTGTAGATGCAGATGTCACTCGTAGGGTTTCCGTCCCCACACACATCAGAGCAGAAAGATTAATGCTTCATTTCAGCACGGTGGCCCTCATCCTCACCACTTCCTCCTCCTTTTCCTCATGAGCTGTGTCGCCCACGTACGAGAAGACAACACACTCATATTCTTCCATGATTACGATTTTATTTTTAAAATTAGTCCTCTCATCCATTCCTACATTGCTGTTGCTCATTCATCCCTTTTAACTGGCCTGTCGCGGTATTTCAGGCCATGGATGTGTGTTGGCCTCTCCCATTTGGACACACTCTCCCAAAGACAAAATATAATAATGATGATTAAATCCAAATAAATGGACGGAACCATCACAAAATTAATGAAATTTTAACAGGAGCGTGGTCAAGGCTATGAAGAGCCACAGCCTCCACCTGTCCGACATTGTTTAAACCGCCACCACCATCGTGACGCGTAACTACAACATTTCCTCAGACAATGATGTACAAAAACAGTAAATCAGACTTTAGAATAATTCTTAACTACCTAAATTGTGTTTAAATAAGATTACTACAACATAGCCCCTTGCTCAACAACAGTGGTACGAGCAGGGCAGGAGTGTAGCCCGACTGGTGTTGTTATGTCTTCTCTTGTCCACCTGCCGTGTTTCAGTGTGTGCAGATTCTGGACTGATCTCCCATTGATAGAGACGGAGAAAGAGAATAAGAGGCAACATGGAGCTGAGGGATTCATTGTGCGTGCAGCTACACAATGAAATTAGATTTTACTTGTTTAAATCTTTAATGTGAAAATCAAGTAGTGTTGAAACCACAGTGCAGCCTGTGGGAGGCTTTCTCTTGTCTAAATAACGAGAGATGCGAAAAGGAGAAAATAATCTTCAGACAAGATAAGTGGGTGACTGCACTCAGTATTTTTAGTCCACTCGTTCAACTGATGTTGCTTTTCAGCATCAATTCATCAAACAGCTTTGTGAAATCTCTCCATATGTGGCCCAATTGTTTTCTGGAGATTGGTTTTGAAGAGTTGAACTTGAGCAAAATGACAGAAATGATTCCTTGATGCTACGTAGAACTGCGAGGTTGATGAAGGTGGAGAAGAAGAGTCCTCTATGCAGTCGCCAGTTTCCTCCACGCCAGAGGCTCTCTTTCTATCAAACTGTTTTCAGAGGAGCAGCTGCTCCTCTTCTTTCGCCACAGTTGATCATTTTGCTCCAAAGTGTACGTCTGTGTTACATATTCCTCCTCCATCCTCCTATCTGTGTTTTTCTATAGTCGAAAGCAGGCAGCCAATCAGATCACCGCTTCGCCAGCTTTCCTAGCCAGTCAGCCCTCCGATTCGTCAGCCCTCCCACCATGAGTCATGAAGGAGAGGAAGACGAGGGCCGGGAGGTGGGGCCAGGAGGCCGCTTTGTGCCTCCTCACTCCCCCCTCCAAAAGTCCCTCCCCCGACTTAAGAAAGCCCTGCCCCTTTTCAGCGCTTTCCCACTTTTTCGACATGCTCTCCCTCCTCCTCCTGCTCATACTCCACATCATCCCTTGCCAAGCCTTGCTCTTCCTCATGCTCCTCATCCTCAGGAACCTCAGGTGCAGCACCAAAGCTTGAGGAGGTGAGAACTGATGTGACTTGCTGCATTCAGTCCAATTTCACCTCACATCAGCCCTGTTTGCTGCCCATTATTGTCTTTATCCCTCACCTCACTGTTTGCTTTTCCTTCCCTCCCTCCTCGCCTTTCACCCCCCAAAGCTGAAGAAGCAATTCCCACATGAGAAAAGTATAGAGGAGCACTCCAATAAAATAATCAAACAAAACCAACAACTGGTATTACAATATTTAACTAAATGTTTTATACAACATTTTTGTTACTATCTAGAATAAAATCGCCATTCTGCACAGCTGAATTTTATTTGTTGTTGAAAGTTAAAATTACGTTTTTCCGGATTGTTATCAACTACAATTATTACAAAAAAGTTCTGCAAGGTAAATTCTAAGTGTTGGTGAAAAGGCTAACCCATTAATTTTAGACTAAATCCATGCACGACTGTCGAAGAATTTTAGCATTACTTTTAATACTGAAATTTGACTGCACATTTTTGTTAGTCAGCGTTTTAGGCTTCAGTTGTTTGCATTTATGAGTGTAAAATCAGATCAAATGAAACCAGTGGTGGATCTAACAGAAAATAGTGATATGCTGCCCTCTGTTTGTGTGAGTGAGACAGGACCTTTTCGATTTCACTCTCACGCTTGTTTCTGGTGTTGTGGGTTGATTTCACACTGAAGCGTGAGGTGCACAGTTTCCCTTAGAAAAGCGGGAGGCATCAACAGCAGTTCCTCGCCTTGCTGAGGAGTCGGAGGTGCACAGCCTGTCACCCTCCGCTCCACAGCTACCAGCTCATTCTGGTCCCACAACTCTTCTTAATAATTCAAATTCATCTGCCAACAAAAATAATGAGGTCCGCCTGAGTGCTTGTCACGATTGCCATTCAAATGCCAGAAAAAAATTCAAATGAAGTTGTTAATTGTTATAAAAGCAGGAGAAAATATGGGGTTTCCACTTGACTCAAGAGAAAAATAAAACATTGAGGACAATTTGATCGAGAGAGAGAGAGAGAGAAAGAGGAACAGGGGATTGAATTCTGCATTGTCCATTAATCCTTTAAGCATGAGAGGAGGCAACAGAGATTATTATAATCAGACTGGAAAATGACTGCAGAACAATGCATTCTATAGATAGATAGATGGAAAATAAATATAGATAGATGGAAAATGAAATAATAAGTAATTTGATTTCATTTATTGTTTCTATCTCATGATGTCAAATATAAAAAAGATAAATGACTGACTTGTTCTGGGGTCACATTTAGTTAGATTTCCCAGGAACCTCAGATTCAACGTTTTGTCCATGGAAGTAGTGGAGCCAAAATAAACCCATCTGATAAGCTGAGAGATATTTACTATGAGACCCTTGCGAGCATCTTCATGCCCCCTGAACCGCCCACCACATGAGGTATATTTGTGTGTGAAACATACAGTAACCTCACTGCACTCCAATTGGATGGTCACATCTGGACTGCTGGAACTGCTGCTGTTTTTGCATGCGGGTGAAACACTGGAGCATGAATAACTATCACACTCTGCATCACACTGCTCCGTCACTGTGTGGAGAAATCAACTGCATAGCACCTTAGGGTGCTTCACTCTCCCAAACAGCGCCCGCTGCTCCAAGAAAACAAGATTTGCAAAGCAGCAAAATGTTTTTTGGTTTTTATTATACCCATGACATGGAATATTATTTTTAAAGCTGCATATTTACATTCATTTGATCATGTATTTACAACCTCTTGCTGCCCTATGCGGGCGTGAATCAAGAAGAGAGCAGAACAAGAGACAAATCATATGTGCATTGCAAATTAGACACACTGCTTATCTAATTACTAAATTCAAATGTTTACAAAACAAAACTGCACTGTGCTGTATGTGACAGTGTACAATATAACATGAGTAAAAGTATGTGTGTGACCTGTGTCTACAATGTGTCTTACACATCATAAGTATTCATCCTTACACACATCTGTCAGGTTTGTCTGTCCATCACATTCTCATGCTCAGGAACACAAACTCCACTGGAAAGAAGAAGTAGTAGAGGAATTTGGTGGTTAAGCTTCACGCATTTTGGACCCTAAATTCAAGCATTCATGCGCTGACATGTGACTGGTGAAGATAAAACGTGCATCTACTGTAGAATTCTCAGTAAATAATAAAAAGTTACTTGTGTTGAGGAAACAAAAAAGTCTTTATCAGATACTTAAGTGTGATATCAAATCCTAATTCACTGTATGGGGCCTCTCCTCAAATCAGTACTTATTGTATTGTGTGTGTGTGTGTGTGTGATATTGTGCGTGTATTCGCTTATGTCTACATTGGGGTCACACACTCGACTTAAGACCAGTTGATTGGGGACAAGCCCATGTCCCCAATTGTTAAAATGTTGATTTTGGGTCAGTGGTTAGGGTTAGGGTTAGGTTGAGTGTAGGATGAGTTCGAAGTTAGGGTTAGAGTTAGGGTTGGGTTGGCCCCCGCTAGGGTTAGGGTTCAGAGAACGGAAGGTTGTAGAGACATGGGGCAAAGTTCCACCCATAGGTTTTTGGCACCCTGAGTTGAACGAGCTTGGTCCTCAGCTCCTACGAACTTGCGTTCTGGAGATACAGCCTATTTATGATTGTCTGA
>CAESWR010000080.1:31170-41611 GCA_903171835.1 Mullus surmuletus | reverse complement strand
CATCTGTCAGGTTTGTCTGTCCATCACATTCTCATGCTCAGGAACACAAACTCCACTGGAAAGAAGAAGTAGTAGAGGAATTTGGTGGTTAAGCTTCACGCATTTTGGACCCTAAATTCAAGCATTCATGTGCTGACATGTGACTGGTGAAGATAAAACGTGCATCTACTGTAGAATTCTCAGTAAATAATAAAAAAGTTACTTGTGTTGAGGAAACAAAAAAGTCTTTATCAGATACTTAAGTGTGATATCAAATCCTAATTCACTGTATGGGGCCTCTCCTCAAATCAGTACTTATTGTATCGTGTGTGTGTGTGTGTGTGTGATATTGTGCGTGTATTCGCTTATGTCTACATTGGGGTCACACACTCGACTTAAGACCAGTTGATTGGGGACAAGTCCATGTCCCCAATTGTTAAAATGTTGATTTTGGGTCAGTGGTTAGGGTTAGGGTTAGGTTGAGTTTAGGATAAGTTTGAAGTTAGGGTTAGAGTTAGGGTTAGGGTTGGCCCCCGCTAGGGTTAGGGTTCAGAGAACGGAAGGTCGTAGAGACATGGGGCAAAGTTCCACCCATAGGTTTTTGGTACCCTGAGTTGAACGAGCTGGGTCCTCAGCTCCTACAAACTCACGTTCTGGAGATACAGCCTATATATGATTGTCTGAACATGCATATCCGGAGGCTCCTAGAGACTCGGGACCAAGCCCAGTGGGGTCGGCAGCCATGAAAATATGGGGGGAGATGCTGGTGTCTTTAGCACGTTTGCATCTCAAGTTATGGCGAGTCTTTCTAAGTTAGGGTTACCATAAGTGCAATGACAGGGGGTCAAAGGTCATGTCCGCAACAGCACGTTGTAGAGACTCGGGACCGATACCAGCGCGTTTGGCATGTCCTAAAACCTGGGGTGGAGCACTGTTTCCAGGCCTCTAGCACTTTCTGGTCAGGAGCTCCAGTCAGTCAAAGACGCACCTTAATTCCTGAGCTAGGGTTAGGCAAGTAGTTGTTCTAATTAAGGTCAGGGATAAGTCTCCAGAAAATCAAAGTCAGTCCCCAAAGGTAGGGTAAAAACGCCTAAATACCCCAAAAGTGACTTAAACGAGTATTTGTGTGTGTGTGTGTGTGTGTGTGTGTGTGTGAGGGCGCCATCTTATGTGCTGGTTTTATTTGTTCTCATAGAAATAGGAGGGGGTGAAAAGGTCTGCTATTTGCTGACCTCAATTCATCAGCATGACCCAGGATCAGTGTGAGCGTAATGTATGGACACTGCAGCTCGACTGGTTTCGGAGATGGTCACTTTGTATGTTTCCTCTTTTTTGTTTTCTTTGCTTAAGACAAAGCAAAATTCCTGTTGCAGTTGATGATTTAAAGGCATTAATTTGTGCACACCACATGGATCTGTCAATTTCACAGTTTCAGATGCAGCCTTCACATTAGTCCTTGGTCAGCTGACACATAATCCATATTTGATTAATTAAATTTGAGCGTGTATTCCATTTTCACAGCGCATCAGTATCACAGAGTCTCTTTTTTAAAATACACTCTGTTCCCTTTGTTGCTATTTAAAAGAGCTGACCCTCCAAAGGACTTCAGATCGCACGCAACGAAAAGAAGTGATTTATTTATAAAAGCAATTTAGCAGTAAAAAAAAAAAGGGTGCAAGTTGCACATGTGAAACTCGCAAGATAACACTGTTTTGCTTTTGTTCTTGCTGCAAAGGGGCAGCGAACAAACAGCGTGAGAGGAGATAAATCAGCGCTGCGTGCTGCAAGCGCTGATTATGACTGTGGGCACTGCAGCTGGAGGGCTGAAACAGAAGAGTCTGAAATCTGAATGTTTGCTCAGAAATACAGATTTAAAGAGGAGAAAAACTCACATGTAAGTTATTTTAAGTATTTAGTGTGTTTTTTTAATCAGAGGACAAGATTTTGTCACACTGTCATCATTTTTTGTCAAAATATCATCTTGAGCAAAATGAAATATTCAGGCCACATCCTGGATCAGCAGCTTTGTGCCACTTTGGTGTGAACCATTAAGCTTTGAATATGAGCTCACACACCGGCACTGCACACATTCACGTCTTCTTTGTGTTTGCAGTTTTCTCTATTGAAAGATCCATGTCCTGTGTGTTTTGTGGAGGATCATCTTCCTCTCTCCCGCGCAGCCTCTCTAACAGATGTTTGTGTTTTCCCTCCTCTCCTCAGCCTTCATGAGGCAAACGCAGCGACACCAACAGACCAGAGGGGCACAGAGGCAGGAAAAGGCAAAGATGTTGAACAAGAAGACGAGCTGTATGCTCAGTACTTCTCTTTCTGACTGGCAAAAAATCCCAATTCTGTCAAAAAAAAGAGGTAATGGGACAGAGAGCTAAAGTTGGACAGTCAAATGCAATTTTTTTGGAAGTAATTTTGGATGACAAATATTCTAAATGTGCAGCTCTCCCAGCAGTTGTGTGGAGGATTGTGATGTGATTGTAACCTTTGGGCTTCCATACATGGTGAGCAAGTGCTGCATGATCATGAAGGAGTGCATGTGGAATATGATCTCTTGTCATTTCACTGTTTTGAACCATCTGCCCCAAAAAATCATGCCATCTCTGAGCTCCAAAGCCTTTGCACACTAAACAAAGTCTACTTGTGGAGTATTTGTGGTGCTGAGCCGCTGAAGTGTCGATTTAGTGAATCCCTGCGCAGAGCAGATTCCCCGATGGGACTCCAGTGATGATGGCAGATGTTGATCCCAGTGGGAGCTCTCACCATTCTGCAGTAGTGGATGACACGGAAAACCCAAAATACAACTAATGTTCAAAATCAAGTCTGGAATGGAAAAAAAATTGCTCATTGGCAGCCTGAAAGGTTTTCTGACTGAATACCTGTCTAGCTCGAGGTGATTTTATTTTGGTCAAATTATACAAATGAAGAAAAAGAAATAAAAATCTAAATCCATGTTATTGTCATCTGAATCAAGGACATTCAGCAATTTAAAATGTAGCCAGTATTGTGTTCTCGTGTACATTTGTCAGCCTATAGAGGACAGTTGTTGTCGTAATTGATGTAAGAAATGTTTCAATTATTTTTAGTGTGTTAGTATTGTAAAAATGTCAATCACGTTCACCATCCCCCAAAGGTAGCTAACTTGTCTTTGAGGCGCAGCAGTTAAACTGTAAGCTCAAAGATGTCACAACTGTTACAGAGAGTGTGTGTGTGTTTCCAGAACAGCTGAAATGAGTCTCTGTTTCTCTCCACATTGACGTGTCTTACAAGCTGACTGAAAGTGCTTTCTGAGTTCAACCATGACAAGTGATTTCTTTGCCTTTAGTCTTTCATGCTGTTTGCTCATCTGCAGCACCAGTATGTATTTCCTCATTGAAGCGTGTGTTTGATGACAAATGTCAGGCGGGGGTTGTGATTCTGCTCGGGTTTTTCGGCCTCCACAGTACAATAACGACACCAGCAAAAAGGACCAACTTTAACTTGCTGTCCCAGTGCTTCAGCTGTGTACATACAGTATGTGTTTGAAAGCAGAGGGGCGCTTGATTTACCCTCCCAGACGCCCCGACACCCATGAGGGGGAAAACATTTGAGACAAACTGAATCAAGCTCCCCTCATATTTTTATTATTCCAGTATTTATAATGTAACAAGCTCCTGTTTTTCTGCGGTCTGTTCGTGATGCCATCGGACCAGAGACACACGGAGAAGGAGTTCTGTCAGCGGCACGCAGACGTCGGTCGACTCCCGCGAACTTTTTTAATGCCAAGGAGTGTTAAGTTGAAGCTACACACTTTATCTCATTACAAACTGGGAGTCGGTGACGGTGACTGAACTCTGGTGCTCGGTGTCTCTGCCTGCTGGGACAGACCATAGAGCATGTGAAAACAGAAACACACTCATAATGCTGCTGTCACTCACTTGAAAATTCACATATCCGTTTTTTCGGTGTATGTTCCCGTTTTTTTTACTTGGAAAGTTTACATAGTTGACATGTGCTGGGTAATCTTTTTTTTTTCTTTTTTTTTTTTTTTTATCCTGATCGGTTCAGTAACCTGTACAGTTTCCAAGCTGCATCATCGTGGTCATCGACGCGGACTGAGAGAGAGACGAGGTTTCGGAGAGTCTTCGAGCACTCTCACACCGCCGAGATTCACCTCAAAACACATCCGGACACATTTTTAACATGAATTGATGCTTCCACGACACAATCAACTGAGGCCCAACAGGTTCAGGAAGTGTTTGTAATCTTGGATACCATTCAACTATTTCATGGATTTGGATTATTTATTTTAATTCTATTTTTTTTTAAATGAGAGGATGTCACACTGTGGCTTCACACAGGCTCTTGGTAATAGAGGACAGAGGATGAAGGAGGATCACACTGAATTATACTGTAGTCTTATTCCATCTGAGCGGAATATGGGAGGAAATGAAAAAATAATTACTACCGCCAGTCTTATTTCTGTGCATCAAATATGAGGCAGCCAGTGAGCTGCAGGTAGCGGGTTGCGAAATCCTCCTTGTGGCATTATCAGACCATATTGTTGCCAGGCAACAATGTTTTATGTGTGAACGGCATCATCTGTCTCAACTGTCAATGTTTCAGAAAGGGTCCCAGGTTATCACATTTCTAAGTCTTTTGTTTTGCGGCAAGTCCTGTCCTTGTGCTGCATTTGAGGTTAATCACCGTTAGGGCTGGGTATCGTTGAGACATTTTCGATACCAGTACCGATACCAAATGAGTACTTTATTTGATTCTATTTGTTACCTCATTCCATATCAATCATCCGAATAGAAAGCAATCAGTTGTGCAAATGCCACCACTCCTCTCCATTCATACATTTTGAAAGTCCTTAAATTACACTCACGGTGATCACTGCGAGTAAACCGATAGAAAGACTTTTTTTTTTTGTATATCTGGGTTCAAAAACAACCGATTGCAGCTATCATGTAACAGGAGCCGTTTCGATACTAGTTGGTACTGGGTTGTTTCGGGCGATACCGGAACTGATACCCAGCCCTAATCACTGTGTTGGGTGTGTAAATGCTTCTTTTGGTCCTTTCTGCATGAAGTCAAGAAGCTCATATGGAAATATAAATCCAAATTTGAGTGTTCATAATCTCTCTGTATTTACTTGTACTTATGCTTCATGTGTTGAGATATTTGTTTTGTTAAGAGGACAGACAGACTTAACTTAACTTAACTTAACTTAAAGAATGAAACACTTCCTGAAACTAGTCTGACAAACCTCGAGCAGATGTGTCAGCATTCTTGTTGTATGGCACAGCTCCTGTAGCCTCTTTTAAAGGTCGTACTTTTTCATCTTGAGTTGTGTATTTGGGTCCAGCTGTCCTGTTTAACATGATCGCTCCATCAAGGCTGCTGCTTCAGTTGCTCACACACATCATACTGGATTGTCTCTCTGTGAATATAAATAATAGTGTCACATCCCAGATAAGGAAATCGACCAATAAGTACAGATGATGGAATCCTCTAAAGGATTGTAGCCCAATGCTGAATCACACTGGGTTCACTCCTCCATGCACACTGTGAAGATTAGATTCAGATATTTTTTGCTCAGACATCTGCTTCAGATGGCACAGATGCGTTAAATTTCCTTATTTAGTTATTTCTCAAATCTTAGGTTTTCTCTCACCCCCCCTCCCACTACTCTGTTAAGCAACATGCAAGTTTCACAGTTCCAGAAACAAGATAGTCAAAACCAAGAAGCACATCCTGGAGGCGTGTTGTTATTTAAAGGACTATTCTGGAGTTTTTGCACATGGAAAGTAGATCCACGTCACTGTAGGACTGAGTTTTGGTTGTTTTTCTGCCACTTCAGGCAGCCACTGTTTTCCATTATTTTAAGTTCTAAGAATTTAAGCACTTTAATGAAGCCCACTGTGATGGATTCCTCAGCTCAAGTGACTTTTACGTCTCTTGATGAGGGACGCTCTGATTTATTTTGGTTTGTTTGCTTACGATTCACAGCACTTTATGCATAATTTTCCCCTTCCAACCAGTCGTTCTCATTTGCACAAAAATATACTTTCTGAGTTTCCCGATCAACAAGCAGCACGTTGAGTGGCTGGTCTGGAGTGCTGGTCTTCAAATCACAGGATTCTCCTCAGCAGACTGTGAAATTGTATTTCTCTAATGGGCAGCCTCATGGCCTGCAAGTGAGGAAGATCATGATGTATGACGGAAAGCTCCGGAGCAGAAATGAAATGAATGTTTACATGTGTCTCAGTTAGGGGAAGGCAGTAAAAAATGCCTGTATGGTCCTTTAAGTTGAGTATACTTGTTTGAAAATGTGAATACAAAGAATCATGTGTGTTTTTATGTTTTTTATGTCATGTATTTCCTTTTGTCAAAACCTTAACTAAATAATTTATGTGTTTGCTCTTATAGGATCTGTGGTTATCTGTCAAACACCAGCTGTTTTAAAGGAGAATGATACTTAGTTAAAAATCTACTTTGGCATTTATGTATTCACTTTACTGTTGGTGTTGCTGTTTTTTGTTGTTGTTTTTTTTAATTCTCCAACACTGCTCATCCATGTTATCATCTGCAGTCTAATCCGAAAAGCTTTCATACTGCCAATCATTCGTGTGTCTGACCTCAATGATGGATGAAGCCTGTTAAGAATTGATGACTTTCCCCTTATGAGCCCTTTGTGGCCCAACATCATCCCAAAATTCACTTGCCCTGTCTTAAAATTGGGTGTTATTTTTTCTTTCATAGCTTCATGCCTCATGTCCAAATATTTTCATTTCAAAGATCTGTCAATGAGAACAGGGATGATGGGAATATCGAGAGTTGTTTTGTTTTTTTTCAGTTTGTTTGTTTTTCCTTTTCACCTCAACACTGCCATCAGCTGGACATCATTTATTCATAGAACCTGCAACACATTGAGTTATTTATATCATATTTATTATTTTTTTAATTCTTTTATCCAGTGTGGCAATATCAACCAGGGCTCAGATAATTCACTTTCAACCCAGTTTTTTAACTGGACAGAAATTCAAAGTGGAGGTAAAACCAGTGACCGTGGGTACTGTTTTTATTTTGAACTGGGCTGAAAGTGGATCAATTTCAACTGTAGAACTTATTATTTAATGATGTCTGTCTTGCCATTTTTGAAGTAAATATATAACAATTATAACAATAATTATTTATATTTATATAATTTCTGTTGTATGTTATGGAACAGTAAAACTATGATTGTGAGATTTTGCTGATTTTTGTGTGTGTCCACAAATGTGTTTTTTTTTTAAGACAAACCCATCTTGAGGGTCTGCTGCTGTTTTGCACACTATAAAATAATTCCAAATAATTCAAATGCAGGTTAAGCAGCTATTGGTGACATGTCACTTCTTGTAGTCCATAGTTTAGGTGTATTCCCCTTCTATTTAAATATCACCATGGAAACAGGAGTATTTTCCTTGTCATCCCCTCAAATGAAAGATGTGAGCTGAAAGTAATAACACACCCATATAAAGCCTTTGGTCATCACAATTTGGGCTTACTGCCATGCTGGCTCCACTGCTCTCCTCTGGCTTCCAATCTCCAAGCCAAAATGTAATATACCCTTTTCGCAGCTGACTTGTTTTTGCAGGAAACACATAAGTGAAATGAAAGTTATTAATGATGACTGAGCTGCGGTTGGTGAGCCAGATCTCAGCTTCTGCTGTTGGCTCTGACTTTGATGAATGCACGAGCGGGATTGTTGTTTACAGCAAGTCACACCCCCAGTGAGTCACATCAGTGTCCACTTGTAAAATATTATCAGTAATTGTTTAATATTAACTTTTGTTCCCAAAAATACGTTTTATAGATTAAAAAATGATTTGCACAGGACACGAAAACTGTCACGAAACGAAATCTGGCCTCTCTTAAAGTCCAGCTTGTCGCTTATGTGAGTTAAACCCAGTTTGTTTTTGCTCAGGTTTTTATTAGCAGCATACTTCACATCTCATTTGTAAATATTTCCATTAAAATGATTCTATAAAGGAAATTATTCCCCCTCATCCAGAGAAAAACATTTCATTTTATTGACATGCAATTGGCGTGGAGAACATACACAAAGCAAACACAGCTAAATAATTCATTATCTCATATATTATTTTTACATTTCCCGTCACTCTAAGTAAAGTGGAGTTGCACAGCATTAAATGTGCAGCCCTTGTCATTACCCAGCTGGTGAACCGTGAGAGACTTTGACAGTTTGCCTCCTACAATGTTTGCTGCTTGTGCTGCTAACAAAAAAAACGACAAACAACAAAATTCCATCAGTCAGATAATTACACATTTCTGTCATTCAGTGAATTCACACCATGCAAAAGGAGCCTTCCTTCACCACTGATTAACTGTTTCCAGATGACTCCAGATAGTTGGAGAGCTGGACCATCATCAGAAACACCTGCAAGTGAGCTGCCTGACACCTCACACACTTTGTATTTCATGTAATTTATTCAAAAAGTACAAATATGTCATAGGAGCGCTGAGTGTAATGTTCTGCCCGAGAGCAAACTAGATTTAACATATCAGCCAATCTCACCCTTTAAGTGTTTATTAGGATGGAAGCCTGCAGTGGTAGTTTGTGTCTCAGAGATTTCTCTAGGATATTCATTTAGTGACCACAAATGCAAAAGAATGAGAATATGAGAATACAATACTGATATTGATACAATATAAATAATTTGTTTGAAGCTCAAGCTGGACCAAAATATAACGGCATTGATAAAAAACATGATTCATCATTGGCCATCAGAGTACCACTGTTTTATGACTTCCATCAGCGACAATTCCCATTCTGAGGATCACTTATCTACTAAATGAAGCTTAGACCTCATGCAAAGGGAGAAGCAAAAACACTGTGTGGAACTGGCAGACAAATAAGGACGTGGTCGGGGTCTGCGCGAAGCCGCAGCTACTCACGGAACACGAAAGGTAAATAACATGGCGTTACTGCATCTAATTACCTCTTAAGCGGGCAGAGTATTGAGAAGGGGGAGACGGAGTGAGCAGCAGTCCATACAGTCGATCAGTGAAGTTTAAACGCTGGATGAGAGCGCGGGTGAAGGCTCTCCTCCCTCAGCTGCTCAGCAGGACGATGATGTAGATGAGCAGCAGGCAGATGAGGATGAGCGTGAAGTTGACAAACAGCTCCTGCAGGTTCCTCTTGGCCTGTGGGTTCACCTCGATCTGGGATGCGCGGCGGATGGCCGACTTGGTCATGTGCTGCACTCGCTCCATGGCCTTGACCTTGATGTGCTGCTTGAAGAGCAGGGGGAGGAGGAGGAGGTCGGTCAGGCTGTCTGGCCTGCTATCAAAGAGCAGAGGAGGACTGGTAGGTGTGATTTTGGGGAGGAGGGAGAGCTCAGGTCCAACGTTTGAGGCAGCCTGGCCTGCAGCGGACTGGTCTCACAGCTTCTCTTCTCTTGAGAAAGTGGAGGAAGTAAAGAAAACAACAGACAGTGACAATGAGATGGAGTTTGTTTTGCACACCAGTACGGAGGCCGAGGGCTGCAAACAGAGACACTGCAAAAGAGACACGCTGAAAGAGAAACGTTGCATATTCACAAAACCGGGCCGTGTGCCGGGCCAAGGGAGGGATGAACCAATCCTGTGGACATTTTTTCTTTATATTCCGCTAATTAAGACTTGGAAGAAGTGGAATGAAAATGTAAATTTTTCCTTATAGCGTTTTAAAATACTTGGTTGTAATCTTTAACAGCATTATAGGTAAACAACTGATCTGTCTTTTTTTTTCATTTGAAAAACTTTTATTAACAAAAAAAAGTTCCTATTGCACAGCAATCTCGTTAGTTACTTTTTTTTTTTTACTCAAACTTTATTAAATAATACAAACTTTATGAAGTTACAAACATTTCCGATCTATGTTTAATTAATAAAGAGAAAATACATCCCACTTGTGTGTTTAAAGAGGAAGGGATCCCACAGGATTGGTCCATCTGTCAGTTTGGTGCCCCTAGTGGCCGGGCGCACATCTGTGTTTTTTCATGAATTTGAAGCGTTTCTGTGTTTGCAGCGGGTTTGCATCCCTCGGCCACCAAACACCAGCGCCCTCCTCTTGCCCCCCATCCATCATGATCTTGTGGCCCGCCCTCCGTATCGCAGCGCAAGGCGTGATGATAAGCGAGCTGTGCGGAGGCGCCGGGCTGAGGTCCCATGATGTGCTCAACCAGACCGGCCGGGTTGGCGGCAACACAAATGTCACGGTGACGAGACATGAACTGACAATTGTGACTGTAAGCTTCTGATAACAATGAGTGTGAAGTAAAAAGGTAGGGTGTTACAAAGACTAACTGACTGGACCGTCTGCTACGTGAACTTCAAAGTCCAGCTGGAGGCTGTCCTCCCGAGATGAAATCCTTTCTGTCATCTGATCGGGTACTTTTCTGAGATCAAAGTCGCAGAGACGAGGTGA
>CAESWR010000080.1:16019-28453 GCA_903171835.1 Mullus surmuletus | reverse complement strand
TGTGTGTGTGTGTGTGTGTGTGCATGGTTGCAGGTCTTCTCAGAAAACCCTTGCATGCCAGTCCATCCACAGGTGTGACTTTTATCTGTGCGTGTGTCAACACCCATGGACTGTTCTTGAACTCCAATTGAGGCAACACACGCACATGATTACACGTGATGACTCTCAAGCCTTTTTTTTCATTCGAATCGAAACGATGCGAGATGGTGCCTTCTCTCAGAAAGTCAAAAAGAGAGGCCTAGCAGCTGTCATGCAGTAAAATGTAGGTTATACAGATCCTTGTGTGTAGTGATGCTGACCTGTTATTCCAAGTAGGGCATGGTCAGTGTCACCCACCCACTGATTACAGCTGAAGAGGGGGCAGATAAATTCTTCTCCTTTTGGGTTATAAAACGTTCTCAGATATTTTCATTATGTGATAGTGAACAGTCAATTCAGCTCTCAAGTATCTCATGTAGAAAATACTAATCCAGAATGTCTAAAACTCTATGTGAAGGATGTGTTCACCTTCAGGCATCTGATAGTAACTAAACCTGAAGTTTCTCCTTACAGTTAGATTCAATGTGTCTCGATTTTGTGGCCCCTCCGATAGCACCTTCTCCAAACCTTTGACCTCTTCTGTGAGCAACGGGATATTAAATATTGGAGGGAGATTGCTTTACTAGTTGATTATGTTTGATAACTTGTAGTTCCTATGAAATCTATGAATAGACTGACGCGATCTGGCTTCTCCTAAAGCTCACCATGTGCTGTGGAGATTTGCACAAAGCGGGGATGAGTGTTTATCCCAGTGGGAGCGTCCGTCCACTTTCCGTTCCCACTCGGCCAGCTCGGCTCAGAGCTGTGTTTACTGCATGTTGGCCGCACTGACTTTTAATTCGAAGACCCACATTCTCTGTGTCTTGATCATAAAACACAGCCCTCTTTTGATGAAGGCTTGATAACTTTAACAGATTTCCCAACGTGCTTCCTTATAAGCAGATGGCTTTGTCCTCTGTTTCCCTTCCAGGTCTCAAAAGATAACAAATGTCAGAAGTAGTAACGCTTAATACTTTATTCTAACGGCTGTTGTGGAGTTCTCGTCATTATCTGAGGCTGCATCTACGCCGTTATGTCAGAATCTTAATGAGAGCTGTGTCTGCAGAGGATGCTGGTTCCTACCTTTCAGATGAGAGCGTAGCTGGTTGGTGTTTGAAGGAGAAATGTCAGATATGCGACTGTCTCCGACACTGGAAACACAATGTGGGAGAGGCGGCTGAGCGAGAGAGGGAGAGAAAGTTAGAGAGAGAGAAAGAGAGGCAGGACATCCCAGAAAAGATTCTAAGAGACCGGGGGATACCAAGGTCACACTGGGTCTGCTGAATTATACATGCAGCAGCAGCATCCACCCGCCCACCCTGGAGCCACTCAGATGTTCCACTCACAGATGATATTAACTATCACACATCATAAAAGTTTATTTCTCGATCACAGTAAAAATCCATCCCAAAGGGAGTCGGGAGCAGGGAGTCATTTTGGCCATAGTACGACTTACATGTTGCTATCTTTGTAGCTTTGTATTTTGTGACATGAATCAGAACATCAAGAAGGAATAATCAGGATTACACGCACGGTTAAAAGGCAGGACGGAATCCAGGATCATCATTCATAGTGGCAGAGCGGGCGCTTACTTTGTGACCAACAATGCAGCATCATGGCCGTCAGCTATTGTCTTCATCATCCTGGCAGGCTGAGTGACACTTGTTGCATCCTCGAGGTGCCTGAGAACAGCTGATCGCACCTCTAAATACAGTTTGGCGGTGACCGCACCGGTGAGCAGATTGATCCTCCAGGATCTGATGGAAGGTTCAAGGTTAGTAAGATGCTTGGCTTTGGAACTTTGGAAAAAGAGAACTTATCAACACAGTCACCGACAATCACCCATTTGAATCAAAACAAAATCTGTGATGGAATGTTGCTGTCATCGTTTCTTGTTTTGTGCCGTCACAGGGTATCCAGGGTCTTGAAAAGTAATACAATTTTGGGGGAATAGTATTAAGTATTATTTAAAGTATTAAAAAGTCTTATCAACACTTCATGAGGGCTTAAATGTTTGAAGGCATTTTTCTGAATTACTGTAAATTGTGTCAGAGAGCGTCAGTATATACGCTGGTGGAAATTCTGAATTATTTGAATTTATTGTAAAGTAAAGGTCTTGAAAAAGTCCTAAAAAGTTACTGAAATTAACTTCAAGATTCCTGTATATACCCCGCATCAAAACGAGAAAGTAATAATAATCAGATATCATACAGACAAAAACTGTTGATTCTGAAAAACATAAATTATTTGGGGTCTCAAAGTTTTGAAGAGGATCTGAAAAAGGGAAAAAGTTTAGGTTCATGAGCAACATCTCCTTTAAGAAAGCTAGATGTGTAATGTATTCATCACTTTTCATGTCACACAGATGCTCTGACTGAATACTTTACACTGATTTTTGATTTAGGTGCCCTTTAAAAGTGAAACAAACCCAGATAGAAACATCAAAAAAGAATCCTAGTATGCTGTCCCGATCCTAGGTAATCAATAATTGATTTCCTGACCTGTGAACTGACAGCACCCACAGACCTACTGTCACTGTCATCCCATCTGCTAGCGGACAATCTGAAGGCGTTCTCAGCCATGTCACGCTTTGCAAGTCACACAAAGCACAGCATGCTCTACTTGGAAGAAATCAAAAAAACGGCAAAAAGGTTGAGAAAATATTCAGGGAAAAGTAAAAATAACCCGCCCCATCCACCGTCGTGGCCCACAAAGCATCACATCTGCCTTATAAGGGAAAGCTGCGTGTAAACAGGCTGTCAGTCGGAGTCGCGCGCTGCTCGCTCTGCTCTGTTGTCACTGACGCCAAAACAGATTTCAGAAGCAACATGGGCCATTAATTGTTTCCATCTTTTTTTGTGACATCTGTGCTTTTTCTGTGTTAAGGATGAAGCTTTTTTTCTTCTCTCCCTTTCTGTGACAGATAAACATGCACTGAGGAGGTCAAACTGCTGCAGAGACGTGCAGGGTTAATTATAGATATTGGAAGTGGGTTATTAGCAGGCACAGTATAAGACACTGGCATTTGCACCCACTCAGTATCCAAGCAGTTTGGTATTTCCACATAGAACTTACTTCAATAAAAACAAAAACAAAAAAGACGTGATGTTGGCAAAAAAAAGGAGCACTGATTAAATGAGTGGCACAGCACAGCGGCGAGATGCATGACAGGAAAAGGAAAGGTCATCAAACTCCAGTGGGATGAAGGTTTTCAGCAAAGATGGCTCACAGGGTTTCTTTGTTAAATTGTTGCTTGGATTCTTTACCCTTTATTCACAGTAGCTGAAGGAGAGAAAAACAAACACAACTGGCTGTATTGTGGGCATTTTCAATGTTACATGATAGTCAGTGGATTATTGATAACTTGAAGGCAATAGGTAGAATTTAACTGCATTGGGGGGGGATTAATAATTTGCTATTAAATTGTCACTACAGGGTTTTTTTCTCTCTCAATGTGATTGATGTATGCTCTTTTGCAACACATTAATTTTTTTCTTAATGATTCATTGTTATGAGGCCCAGACCAACCTGCAGGTGAGAGAGGGAAACATATCTCCATCCAACTACTCAAAGAAGATGTGAAAACAATCAACCATATCCTCTTATTCCTTATGGCGAAATGTCTCGAAGGCTAAAACATAATAACACAAATGCTCCAAGAAAATAGTTTTCTCTTTTTCTTCTTTTTTTTGTTGTCTTTTTTGTTCCAGCAGCAGCTCAGTTCTGCAGCCTTACATGGTGAAATGTCAGACTGCTCTGACCTAAAACCAGAAAGAGAGAGAGAGAGAGAGAAAAAGAGAGGAAGCGGCTGCCTGATGATATTGAACCACAGCAGCCCTGAGAAACCAGATGGGGTAGAAAGTGCATGCAAAGTGCATGCATGGCAACCACACATGCTTCCCCCGAAAACCTCAGAGATGAATTCCTGATTGTTTCTTGACTGCAGCAGCACTCGGAGGCCTAATTCTTACAGTTGAGAAAATTTGATCATATTGATCAGACTGCCATTAAACTTAGTGAGGATGTCCATGCACACAAGGAGGGCAAGGCAGGAGTATGTGAAACACCGAGCCAGACCAGGGTGCGTTGTCTGCGTTGTTTCTCTATTAAGCCGGCAATAGATGATAGCTGTGACAGCTCAGTGTAGACACAGACGCTATGTAAACTGCCCCCCCCCTCCCCCCCCCTCCCCGAAACATAAGATCACAACACCAGTTCCATCCACGGCTCGGAAAGCTACTGGGAATTAGGAGTGAAAGGTTCCTCCAAAATATAATGTGAAGAATGAGAGTGAGGCAGAGATGGGACTCAAGTCATTGTGACTTGGACTCGAGTCGACTCGAGTCGCTGTTTTAATGACTTATGACTTGACAAAAAAAATAGACTTGAGGCTCGACTTTGACTTTGAAGCTAAAGACTCGGACTTGACTTGATTTGAGACGCGATGACTCGAATTACTTTAGTGTTGTTCATTTCGTGTTTTCAGTTTTAATATAAATATGAATTATTATAAAGTTTGATTCCATGTATTTTTCTGAATATCAGTCATTAAAATGCAATGGATAAATTGGCCAATGACATAAAGTGACCTTATATCTTGTCTTTTCACTATATTATTATTATATATATATATATTATTATATATTACTATATATAATATCTATTATTATATTATATTATATTATATTATATATATATTTTTTTCTTTTTTATTTATCAGATTGTGCAGGTTGAAATAAGGTGACTTGACTTGGACCTGATTTGACTTGACATAACCTATTACTGAAAAAATGACTTGAGACTTACTTCAAAAGTGTGACTTGGTCCCATGTCTGGTGTGAAGCCTGCTTTTTTTGTAACACAAATCAGAGAGCTGCAGGAAAACGGAATGTGTGCTGTGGTGATTTTGTAAATGAAGCCGTGATAAAGCAGAACTTTTTTAAAATGTTCCTGCGCCTTTTTGTAGATATGATGATTGCAGTGATTGCAGTATATTGAGTGTAACACATGGGAAGGAGGGTGATAGATGGAGGATGAGAGAACGGTTTACCCCATCAGCTGTGTTTACTCTGGAAGACTTACTGCTGCTGTTGGCAGCTTCACACACATTCAACCCCCCCCCCCCCCCAACACACACACAGACACACACTCTTTCTCTCGATCCCTCTCCCCCGTCTCTCTCTGCTCTCCAGATATAGCCAGCTATGTGGAGAAGCCCGGATCGAGCTTTTCCCTAGAGGCGTCGGGCTAAGAGCAGGATTTGTCTCATATGGGCTTTTTGAAGCTCGGGTACCGGCCACAGACGTATCAGTTCTGCTCTCAAACTAGCTTCAGTGACGCTAAAGTGTTTCAGAATGCAATTTCAGGGATATTACATATTGCAGAAACATACCTTTGGAAGCTCAGGTGTGTGGAAAGTTCATTTGAGCATTGCTGGGCAGTTTTTTCATTTTGTACATTTACGAGCCTTGTACTGTATAATCCTACACGTATTGGGGAGACACGCTGCTGGTATTAAATGATGATATGTGCATCATTTTTTAAATCAGGAAAACTGAGGTGGCATAATGTTCAGCTCAGGTAAAACACATCGATTGACCGTCCTCACACTGGCTAACAAGAGGCCGGAGAACGAAACGACCGACCGGGGTGCATCTTTCTCCATCATTTTTTAGTTCTCATTAGTTCTTGCGTCTTGAGTGTTTACTGGATATTTTCAGGATGTTCCTGCAGCAGCAACATGAGGTGACATGAAGGCAGTGACTTCAGTGACTGACAGTATTCGCACTCGGGGGAACAGACACGTGTCACATCAGCGGGACTGATCAGCAGCTCCCACACTCACACTCGCAGCCAGGATGCTGTTTCAAAGGTTTTTTTGATTGTCTCGAGACGCTCCATGTACTGCCAGAGTTTATGTGGAACGTTAGCTGTGCCACATGTTGGTATACAGCTGGTTGTTTTGCTCGTGGGAATGTCGAATATGTATTGACTGATTGATATTGACTGTCTTTATTTTGGCTGCTGTAATGCAAATGTTATCCTCTCTGTCAACTGTTTGCAGTCTGGTTCAGCATAAAGTATTTACAGAGCATGTCATACTTTACCTGCCGCAGCCAAAGAGTAGTTTAGTGTGGACTCAAGAAATGCCACCAACAAATGCTCATCAAAACATCTGCAAGCAATGGTACCGCCAATGATTGAAACGTACAGAGAGTGCCTTTAAACCACACCACTTACTGGCCACTGCTACTCTCCCAGTACAAAACTGTGCTAATGAATCCAGCCCTCCAAAATAAACATTTCCAATCCAGAGAGCTGCCCCCTCTCATTGTGATCAAATATCAAAAATGCAGGGCAGCCCATCTGAAGTATCCACCTGTCGTCCTGCAATGATTCCCAAAGCTAGAACAACGCCTAAAATAAATCACCCGGCTGAGTAAATATGAAAATCCAACAGACAATAGAGACCCACACCTGAAACCAGAGTGACTCTCATGACTTTTAACCTGCCCTGCTTATGGCGCCCAGCAGGCTACTGTTGCACTGCCAATCCAGTTAACTCAATCCGGGCAGGCATTTCGCACGTCTTCAATAAAAACAAATAAAACACATACATCCGGCCCCCCCTCAAAATAAAACCATTCATATCCGCAGCACCCGTAATCGTGCAAATCCAGCATCTCTGAAGGGATGGCATTCCCAAGAGATACTCAGCAACAATTGCTCAATTTCAGAATGTACCGAATTATTAGAAAAAATAACAGCAACACAGCACCCCAGATTTTTGGATTGTCTTGTCATTGTTACAAAAATAGAAAAATAAACCGATCTGCCGTTTGATCACAGATAGTGATTGGCTTCGCAGACTGTCTCCACCCTCGTTTGAAGCTCTGCCACTCACACTGGCAGAGAAAAGAGGAGAAAGGCGTGTTTGAGGGTCATTTGTTTCAGCTTCCAGTGAGGGAAATGCTTCCCTCAGCTGAAAAGCACATATGGAACTCCAGCAATGATGAGCAATAAATTCAACAAAAAGTGGGAATAGACTAAAATAAAGGAAGCCTCAGTCATCATATGAATGTATGTTTGACCATAGTAGTTCCCCTCTCCTGAAGTTCAAGCCATAAGCGATGCCCTCTGGTGGCCATAATAATTATGACCAGACAGAACAAACGGAAATTAATTGGCAGAAATGAATCCCAGCCTTTCTTTTAAGAGCCATTCTTTAAATATAACTCCACTCTAACCCCAGGCGCAACTGTCCTTCAGCTGAGGGTCTTTTTACCCCCCCAACAATGGAACCAAAGCCTCCATAAGTGATCATTAAATCTGCAGCGGTTTTATCAATGATAATAATAGACGGCACGCACCATCTGGCCTCTGTGTAGGTGGAGTGGGCTCTGTCTAAAGAATTCTAATGGCGGTGAGACCATCAACTTGGGCTGATAACAGGTGTGTTGAGGCCAGTTGGGGGCTTTCTGCATGACGAGTGTTGAAGCTAATTTGCAATTCTGAATTCCCCAGAGACGCAATTGTCTAAATCCGTCCACCTCTTTTGGCCGTACTCTTCCTGTTACCCTACGTGACCTGTGATGATCCTCATACTTCAGCTTACCTCACAGGGGGTCTCAGGACAGGGACAGCAGGGTGGACATCTACTGTTTTGTGCTTTTATAATTCTTGAAGAGGGAAAAGGGCTTGTTTTTTTTGGTTGCGGTTATTCAAAGGTTCTGTGGTAAAGTCAGGTCGAGCTTTGAGGCGGTACGTGCGCTGATACTACAAGATACAATACGTCATTGGAGTGCAGTGGGCATTCTTTCCATTGATGCAATATTGTTTCATCAAACAGGCTATAAAAAGATGCTCTGTCTGCAAACTGTACAACAAACTTGAATGAACAATCCGCTGGGCACTTGATGATAAAGCACTTGATGTCAAGAGTCAGTCAGCAGGAGTCAATACGCTTATATGATTCTGATCTTCTTTTTTAACCAAATAAGGAGACAACAGGAAACAAAAGAACACCTTATGCGCCTCACATCTTTGAACCACCACAAGGCAGAAAGCGAGTAAAGCGGATGAAGTCGGAGGCGTTGCGAAACAGCTGGACAGCCCTTGGCCCCATGAAAGACAGCTGACATCAACCTGACACCTTAAGTCCTTAGGATAGATAGATAGATAGATAGATAGATAGATAGATAGATAGATAGATAGATAGATAGATAGATAGATAGGTAGGTAATTTGAGCTTTTCCAGTGACAACCATGACAGAAGCATTCGAGGAGTCAAGCGATGCGGGCCAGAAGTTCTGTAAACACCTCTGGGTACAATGTTGTTTTTCAGTGAGGACGTAAGTAATAAAAACAGGCATGCTGAAACACCCACACGTATTCCCCTTATTAAATAGATATTAAATATTTAGCAGAGGGCAGCATATTGAGCAGGTGGTATGTCCCTCACATGGTGCCACTGTACGTTTCCGTTGCTTCACCCTCTTTCCATGACGCATAGTAAATCCTGCTAAAGGTCTTTTTAATCATCTCAAGTAAGTGACACAATGGAGGCTCTTCACACATGTCCCATAATCTCCCAGTACTCCGTGAGGACAGAGGGTCAGGGTTACCTCGCGGGGGGCGTCCAGAGGAGTTTGAACACCCTCTGCGGTGAAGAACAGCCGGCTTGATCATCGCATCACCGATCCAAAGAGTTGGAGGTGTGTGTTGGTCTGACATGGGCTCACTGAAATGTTTGATTAGCAGCAGTTATTTTGATCAGACTCATAATGGAAAAGTCATCTAGCAGCTGCTGATTGGCTGTAGAGCTTCAAGTAGTGAACTGTGATTGGTTGGTGTTGCGTCTGTACTCTGGTGTTGGACCGAAGCAGTGGAAAAATAGCTGTTCTATTTATAAAGGCCCATTTAGCATAACAGGGTCATATGTGTCTGTCACAACAGCATGAGAGTGTCCTCCTGTCCAACCATCACAAGATCAGATCAGGTCTTGGTTTCCTCTGCATCATTAAAAACATTTTTTTAATAATCTGCAGGTATTGTAGAATCAAACACACCACAATGTCTCCAACATCAGATACAATCATCATTTATCTCTCATATCACAATTCCAGCAACATTCCACATGCACAAAACCGCTGCTCATGGACAGTTGCAGATACATTTTGAATATTTATTGGTATTAATTTATATTGTTACTAATGGTGCTTTTCAGCTGCATAGTACTGGCTCTACTCAGCACGGTACAATACTCAGTGTAGTTGGCGCTGCAGCCGTGATGTAGCTGCGACGTGGTCACAGTGGGGCTGCACGATTATGGCCAAAATAATGATCTCGATTTTCTGGATCAATATTGATATCACGATTATTGATCACGATAATTCAGTATTCATTTGTGAAAATAGATGTGCACTTTAACAATGCCAAAGCAAGTTCCTTCATGTTATGATGCTGCATAATTGTGAATAAAGAATACCTGAATACGTGAGCTTATGAACAGCATCTTTTTATTTCAGTTCCACATGAATTAATACTTTAACATTTTTCCAAAATAAATATATCATCGCATCACACAATGCAAACAAATGCAAATGATTAAGGTATGTAGAAAAGAAATAGGAATGAAATTGAAAATGACAAAATCCCTAATCCCCTCCAATGAACATCAAAATCAAGTCGGTAACATCAACCTGTCCTTGAGCCTTTGTCTGTATTTGTCGTATTGATCACGGTTGTGGTGAACATGGGCACTAGCTTCAGATCGCTAACGGAATCCTTGCAGAGTGGCGCGGTGCCCGGTACAGGAAACCAGACACAGCTGAATGTTTGATCATGGCTCCTTTTCTCTGAAGGAATGTAGTTGATAAAAGTGAACCATGATAGCTCAAATATGGCTGTTGCTGCCTGTTCCAGCAGCTTTGACCACTGAGAGATGGTCACGGTGTTCTCCGGTAACACCAGTCCTCCCGAGATAAACTGAGGGCAGATTTGAAATCTAAACAACTATATTCTGACCGGAGAGTACATTCAAACTGCATTTAATGAAATGAAACTGTGGTATTTAGACATTTATTTCTCAGCTTCGGTGACTCTGTGTATACTGTCAATGCATCTTGGTGACCAATCAGTGGGCTCCACGTCACAAGTAGTACCTACTTGGCCCCGACAGAACTAGGGTTGAGCAGGTACCAAAAAAGTACCTGGTAAGAGGTACGTGACAAAGCAGGGTAGTAGAGTAGAGCTGGTACTATGCTGTGGAAACGTGTGCAACAAAAAGTGAAACAGAAAAATAACAATCCTGCTGGAGGATGTGAAACATTTTTTTTTGGGAGGAGGTGGTTTGTGCTTCTGGTTCCTGCAGGCACTAATGTTTGGGCTTCCCTTCCTCTTTCAAATATTTTTTTAATTTAATGGTTGGCTGATGTCCCTGCTTTTTTATCTGTGTCTTATAAGATCATTAAATTTAAAGTACGTTTCTGATTACTAATTCTAATTACTAATAATCAGTAAAGTAAATGATCATTCTCTCTTTGGTGTTTCACATTCTGTATCAGTGTTAGTGAGCTCTTTAACATAAGAAAAAAACAGCTAAAGTGCAAAAGCATCTAAAAAGTGTCTGTTGTAGTTAAAATAGGTTTTGGAAGTTATCAATATATGGGCAGTACCTCAGACGTCCACTCGAGGTTGCTGCTACACAATTTGTCGGATGAATTCAAATCAATACCACATTCTTATGACATTAGAGTCTTTTTCTTTTTCTTTCTGCCTTGTTCATTGTTTATAAGAATGCCCCCCCCCCCCAATGAAATTACTTTGAGACCATCTAATTTGCTGTGTTAGGAGCGATCCTTATGGAAATAATGTGTTTTAGAATGCACAAAATTCATAGAACAGAACTATTTTTAGTCCTTGTGATTTCGTCCCCAAAAGATCTCAAGGTTTATGTTGATTGTACTCATAATAACTAAAATAATGAGCTACAAACGTCAGTCTGTTCACAGTGGATTTGATTTATGGAATTTAAATTAGCCTGAAGGTAGAATGGTGCATGCACATCCAATGTGTGTCCAGGTGCTAAATAAAAAGCAAAGTAGATTTGCATACTGGCAAATGCTCCCCAAAAAGTTTAATAAACATTTTTTGGGAGCATTTGCCGGTGTGCAAACATCCTTTTTTGTCTCTTTCACTTCCTTTGAAACTATAGAAAGTCATACGGGTGATAACTGCTCTGACAGGAAATGAGCCTGATAATGGAAAGCTGTTGCTCTTCTTTTCAGCCAAACACAGCGAGGATGGTGGTGAAGATGGCTGCTGCTGCTGTTGCCGCCGTGGCCCTACTTCTGCTCTGCTGCTCCGCCACTGCCACTAAAGGTATCGAACAATTTAGATGATGATTTAATAGTAGTATAATTATTAAAACAGGAATATATAGAGAAAATGTTTTTGCAAATAGTGTTTTTTGTGTAATTGAACACAACCAAACAATGCCTCTCTTTCTTATATTAATTTGACTTTTCTACATTTCAACCATGAAACTATTAAATTAAATTAAACTAATTAAATTAGATTGAATGTAATTAAATTTGATTAAATGTAATTAAATTAGATTAAATGTAATTAAATTAGATTACATTTAATTAAATGCTGTTTCAAACGGAATTGAAACCAAAACTACACTAATAAAAATTTGAAACATTGCCTCTGGCAGAGGTTCAGGGTTCAGCCACAACCTAATATATAATTACAAAAAATAAATAATTAAAACATAAATGGGTAACCCACCGACCATGTTGTGTTGTTATTTCCTACTTAGCAGCCAATGTGTTTTGAAGAGAAGAGGAAAAATCTCTGGTTTTCATGTTAATGTAATGTCAGAGAAGGTGTTTTTGAAGACGTTTGAAGATGAACCAAATGCCAACGCTGCCCATGTGACTTTCTAACTGCCACCCTGGATCTGGTGGGTGCAGTTGTAGAAAAAGATGTGTCTTTGGTGGAGCAAAGCCTAGACGGGCTTCTGAAATTAACTACTGATCACCATGACACCATACAATTCAGTTAGTTTAAATAACCTAAAATGTGCTGTGGTGTGATTCTGTTCTCTTCAGGGATCTTCAGATGATTTTAGAAAGAAAAAAAAAAAAAAAGAGCAACCGCGGGTTCCCAGCACAAAAATAATGCTCACATAACAAACTTTGATTGCGGGATGAGGTTAGCCAGGCAGAGTCCTTTACAGACATCTTGCACAAAAGCTCTAGCTACATGTGTCGTGAGTGGAAAAGAACTGTTGGTTCTTATGCTCTCTGGCAGGTGATCTCTACTTGACTGCAGCCGAAAGTCATAAAAAC
>CAESWR010000079.1:124013-137213 GCA_903171835.1 Mullus surmuletus | reverse complement strand
AGTGTTATTGCAGTGTTTTTTTCTTCTTCACCAACACACGTGTCAGGACACCTCAATGAGCTCAATGTCAGATCAGCATCTGTGAATTTGTTTTAGCCTCAGCCCACACTTATGTTTAGTTAAACATGTTACTCTTTGCCCGTGTCTTGAAAAATGTAGTTGCTGTTTTTTTCAGATGGCATAATGATTTTTTTGGGGTGCACCATAGTTTCTGCATTTCCACCCAGTGCAAAATGTTTTAAACAATGTTGTGAAAGCATTGTTTTTAAATGAGATCCAGGCCCCTCTTGTGAATAATGGGAACATATCTCTGAAATATGATTGAATGTGGCCTTTGGATAGAAGCATTTTGTGTCATATTTTAAAGTTATGCTATTGCTGATACTGGCACACTCATTGACAAGAACATTTCTAATTGGTACTCGATGTCACAAAGGTTGCCGACCCCCTGGTTTACACCGTATATCTAATCCTTTACTTTCTGAAAATAAAATATCTAACCACGTTAAACTCTGCCTTTTCTTTATTGTAGTAATGATCTTCGTATGCAGCTCCACTATCAGTGAAATCCCACTCAAAGAGCTTCCGTACAAGTCTGTCGGGCTTCAGACCGCAGAGACCTGCGCTCACTCCATCGTCCTGCATCGGGTTCCCACCCAATACCTCCCGTGGGGGCCAGGGTTGGAGTAAACGTATGTACTCCCAAGAAGTACTGCGTATCTCTACAGTATTATGCTACTTCCCCAAACACACACACACACACACACATGTATCCAATAGACTCCATATATTGTGGTTTGCTGCATGTGCGATGTAATAAATTACCATATTGCGAACATTGAGTATAAATCTCAACCCGCTGTCAATTGGGAGCTCTGCCTCTCTTTGCCGCCTCTCACTGCAATCCGCCGTAGCTGGATTGAGCCGCGCACGCGTGATTAGGTATCAGACGGCCACAGCGCTCTTGACTGTAGTGAAAGAGACCAGAGAGTAGAGCAGTAGAAAGCAGAGAGTAGAAAGTGAAAGAAGAGAGGAAGACGGATGAATTGGCTCTCATCTGGCAGTGGTTCGGCCTTCGCATGGAAGACACATGTTTCCCACTGGGCTTCTGCCTCACAATGCTAATGTTATTTTACTTCCGCTGTTACAAACATGATCAAGCAGACGTGATGCACTTTAATTGATATACTTTTGAAATGTCTTTCTCTGAATGCACTTTTTGGTGACGTTGAGCTGCGTTGAGTGCAGCAGCCTGGTTTAAAATAAAAGATTGATCTAAACTTAACTTGATTGTGATTTTCCCATTTGCATGCAAATTTAAATTGTTTTTGGTGGCGGTGGGACAATTTGGAATGCAATCAATGCTTTTGATGGTACAGTTGTAATCTGAGAAAAAAATTAATAAAATTACATTTGCAACATGAAAGTGATATATAATATAATCAAAACTGTATCTCTTTGGCATTCAATATAAGCTTTTAAAAACAATTCGGCATTTTTGAGGGTTTACAGTTACTAGGGTTGTTAATAACAACAATAATAAGAAGAATAATGATAATAATAATGTCGATATTTCTTTTTTTGTTGACATCCTGGCTGTGCTTAATTACCAACACAGACACTGATTCACGTCAATGAAACCTCTGATTACTTTATTACAACGTCCCATTTCCACGTTTAACTCCAGTTAATTGTTTGCTTTGATGAGCGAAATCGTTAATATTTACAGTCAGGTCCATAAATATTGGGACATCGACACAATTCTAATCTTTGTGGCTCTATACACCACCACAGTGGATTAGAAATGAAACTGACTGCAGACTTTCAGCTTTAATTTGAGGGTATTCGCATCCAAATCAGGAGAAGGGTGAAGGAATTCAACCTTTTGTATTTGTGCCCAAAGGTATGGACCAATTAACAACCATCAATCAATCTTTCACTTTTCAATAATTGGTTGCAGATCCTTTGCAGTCGGTTACTGCCGGAAGTCTGGAACGCACAAACATCACCAGGCGCTGGGTTTCAACCCTGGAGAAGCTCTGCCAGGCCTCCACTGCAGCTGTCTTCACCTCCTGCTTGTTCTGGGGGCATTTTCCCCTCAGTTTTGTCTTCAGCAAGTGAAATGCATGATCAATCGGACACAGGTTCCATCCGTTGATTGACTTGGCCATTGCATAATATTCCACTTATTTGTTTGTACAATAGTAAATCTCTATTCACTTTCTGAAAATCTGTATAACACATCTATACAGCAGGCGGTGCGCAGCCTGGCAAAGCCTTTCTGCTCCTCCACTATCAACGTTCTCCCTCCAACACCTCCATCAGTCAGGACAATTTATAAACTGATCAGCAAACTAATACCCCGATAATCGAGGGGAACCAGCTTCTCCTTCTGGCTTCTGACGTGTGTGTGTGTGTGTGTGTGTGTGGACACACTCTGCTGAGCGGCTGAGTGGCTGCGCTGCGTCTCTGACCCTGCTTGAGGTTCCACCTGCCTGCCGAGCGTCTGACAATCAGCCTCCGACGCCCCGGCGCGACTCTACAATTATCTGTGGCGGAGAAATTGTCGCTATCTGCAATTTAAATCTCCTCCCCGTCGTCCCTCTTCTTCTTCTTCTTCTTTTCATCCGTCCATTATCTGCTCGCTGCTCGCTCAGCCGGCGTCGCTTTCATGTCTGTGACGGCCGCCTCCTCTCTGCCCTCATTGCTCGTCCACGTTATCTCTCATCACACAGAAAGCATCCTTGGGGGAGGACGGCTCTCTCTCTCTCTCTCGCTCTCTCTCTACATATATATATATATATATATATATATATATATATATATATATATATCTATCACACACATACACACACACACACACACACACACAGGCGTAATTTATGGGGGGGGGGGCAATCCACCAATTAATCCAAATCAGCCAAAACAACCCCCCAATGTCATACCTTAATGATTGATAATGAAAGGTAATTATTATATAAACAATTAGAAACACTACCATGAGGTGGATTCTTTCAATTTAGCAGGAAAAAAAATTGGAGAGGTTTTTTGGTGAGAGCGGAACCCGAACCGAGCAGAACCTCCCAGCAGCTGATCCGTCGCTGCTGCTCAAGCCAGAGAAAGTGGCTGCTTCCCGTTACGTGGATGCTTTGAACGTTTTGTCCTTTTTCGCTATTTCAGTCACATCAAAGTGTCCTTGGAGGAGCAGCTAAGGTCCAGCTGCAGTCCAGCTGCGGTCTAGCAAAGGTCCACCTAAGGTCCAGATGCGGTCTAGCTAATGTCCAGCTAAGGTCCAGCTAAGGTCCAGCTAAGGTTCAGCTAAGTTCTAGCTAAGGTCCAGCTAAGGTCTATCTAAGGTCCAGTGAAGGTCTAACTGTGGTCCAGCCAATGTCCAGCTAACGTCCAGCTAAGGTCCAGCTAAGGTCTATCTAAGGTCCAGCTAAGGTCTAACTGTGGTCCAGCCAATGTCCAGCTAAGGTCCAGCTAAGGTCTAACTGTGGTCCAGCCAATGTCCAGCTAAGGTCCAGCTAAGGTCTGTAAGTCTGTCCCACCACACCCCATTTCTCCACACTTCATTTTTACCAAAGTTGCACTTCCTTGTACGGCTCACATAGAAGGCCTCACACCATTTTTAGCAATAACATATAATCCTTTCTAAGTATCATATTCTTTATAACTCACATGTGTGACATGTAACCTTTGCACTCAGATATAACTTCACTTAACGAATGTGCACCAGCTTTCCCAGGGTCTGTGCTAGACTTTCATCTCAATGTGGAGGAGGCTAGCACTACCAGCTGCAGTGAGCGGAGAACTCCCCAGAAAGGAAGGAAGACGACCTTGAATCCCAAGAAGCTGCATATCACAATTAACGAAGAATGACGCAATCTATCGGCACACACTAACTAAAAGCTGGGTCAGGGAAAGAGAGAGTCAGTCGGACTTCGTGAACCGACACTGACTGTTATCGGTTAGGGGAGCAAAGCATCGACCCAGAGCTCTGTAACTTTTCTCAACTTCTGTTAATAAACATTTTTGAAGATCATCTACGGCTCAGACTCCAGATAAACGAACACGCAGGGCGGATCGACACATAGCCACCGAGTAGAGTGATCCAGCCCAACAGGTCCAACTAAGTTCTAGCTAAGGTCCAGCTAAGTTCTAGCTAAGGTCCAGCTGTGGTCCAGCTGCGGTCTGGAGGACGATGTGACGGACATCCAGGCGTTTGATCACATGTCAGAGGGTCTGCATGGAGAACCGCTGCCTCCTTGTTGGTGACAGCTGCGCTCTTTGTTTACTTCCTGTGTTCGGCACTTCAATGTGATGACGAAGGAGAGAGAAAAACTCAGGCACGCAGCTCTCACAGCGGGAGGCCAGAGGTCAGAGGTCAGACCCGGGACTGCTGGCAGCGTGAAGAGCCCTAATGCCGAGCAAAGGCGGGTCGATCCTGCGTAGAAAATCCCCCATCGACGCGCTAATTTCAGTGTGAAAGCGGCATTAATGTCACCGTCACAGGTAACAATAATATTCTCTGACGATGGACACAATTTGAATACCCAAAAGTCCAAAAATCTGCATCAAAATGAGTTCCTATCATGTTCACAACGACCCCTGTGGTTTCTGCCAATTAATAGACTCCACTTAATTTCTCATGAGGAATTAAAACGATCAACACATGTGAGACACTCGCACAGGACGAGCCAACACCGCTAATTATATATATGTATATTTATTACACGGCTCCTGATAACACGAGAACATCGCTCTACACACATTGTCCCTTACACACACACACACATATACACGCACTTTCATATATAATGCACATGATCAGACCCTCCCATCTCAACCCCCCTAATGTTCAACACACACATGTACAGCGACACCACTAATCTAGCTAATCAGGCTAACGTGGCTAATGTCACTGTCACACACATACACATGCACGGCGACACTGCTAATGTGGCTAATGAGGCTAACATAGTTAATGATATACACGCACTCACACACACACACACACACACACACACACACACACTAAGGCCGACCTCTGACCCTGAGAGGGATCTGGGAACAACAATGCAAACAGTTGTTTTTTTTCAAAGCTTTTCTCGTGTGCATGTAACTTCACCTAATGTTAAATACTCTTGAGAGATGATAGTTTATTGCTTTTTAAATGGTGTACTTGCATTTTATGCCATATTATCATTACATTAGTTAAAAAATGATCTCAAAATAATGTTGAGTATAATTAATTTATCGGCAATATATCATCCAGCAAATATTTGTGATCGTGACAGAACAGAACTGTTTTCTCCTCAGCGGCTGGTTGGACTGGTGGGCCACCGCCATAACACACACACACACACATGCACACTTCCATCTGAGAGTGTGTGTGCTTTATCAACTGGGAATTTTACCATGAGGACGCGGCACCTTCTTCAGACATGGGACCAAGTCACACATCCCAAGTTGGTCCCAAGTTGGGTTTTGTTGGGCAAGTCAAGTCAAGTCATCTTGTTTTACTCGCACAATCTGACCTTAATAAAGTGAGAAGACAAGATATTAGTAACTGTCACTTCACGTCACTGGCCAATTCATCCATTGCATTGTAATTACTGATATTCAGTGAAATACATGGAATCAAACTAAACAGAAATAACTTCATAAAATTATTTATTTATGGCTTTCAATGTAAACAGAACCACCTCTGCCTCACTTTGCACCAGCGTGGGCCTTCATTGATATTCACTTTGCTTTTATATCAAAACTGAAAACAACAAATCAACAACACTCAAGTAAAGTCCCGAGTCTGTGACTTCAAAGTCCAAGTCGAGTCTCAACTTTCATTTTTTGTCAAGTCACAAGTCAACAAAACAGCGACTGGAGACCCCATCTCTGACCTTCACTCCATCATAGACAATGTCATGCAATTTTATGACAATTTTTTTATTTAAGGGAATCATCACAAACTTTGCTGTCCAATCAGCACCTTTGTCCTGATCAATATTCAGTGTGGGACGTTTATTCTTGAGGGTGGAGTCAATGCAAACAGGTTGATGATGTCACACACTTCGACTCTCACACTGACTGTTAGGGTCTTTGTATGTAGCACGTCCCGCAGGGCGCTAACTTATTGTGGCGGGGAGGAAATCAAGCTTGTCGTGTCGCACACGAAGCCCGTTCAGTTTTTATGATTTATAATGGCTGCTCAACCACGGACCACAACAGCCGGAGGGGGGTGCGAGCCACTGAAATGACGTCACCGGAGTTTCGCCCGTCATCCAGGGGCTTCTATTGTTGCAGTGGAAATTCTCCCAAAAAAGTACCGTCTCCCAAAAGCGAGTAGAGCCGATACGGTCAATGGAAACGCGGCATTAGTCAATCAGGCCCTGAATGTATTCAGTGAGGCTGAGGCTAGGTAGCTTAGGTAGCTAGCTAGGTGTGTGTGTGTGTGTGTGTGTGTGTGTGATAGGGGGGGCTGGCTAGCACAGCTGTGATTCCTTCGGGTGGTGAGTTGCTAGCTAGTGCCCCCCCACACACACCCAGCTAGCTACATAGCTAGCTACATAGCCCCAACCTTCCTGAATACTCTCAGGGTCTCATTTACTAAGATGTGAGTGTGTGTGTGTAAGGGGGGGGGGGGCAGTGGCTAGCAACCGACCACCCACAACTGTGATTCCTGTGGGTGGTCCCCCGTCCACCTGCTGCCGCTCAGTGGGGAGGGGCGTTGGTGTCTCCGCTGCCGGGGTGGGACGCGGCGCTCGCCCGATAGTTGGTCAGGGACTGAACTTGTTCGTCATCCATCCCCCTCCTCGGCCTCTTCTCGTGCAGCAGCATCCTGAGCTCGGTGTTGAGGCGGCCGAGGGCCTGCGTCTCGGGGAACAGGTCGGACGTCTCTCTCAGCACCTTCACGTAGTTTTTCAGCGTGCCCTCTGCCCTCTCCCACAGCTTGAGCCTGTCCTCTGAGACGATCTTGCCCATACTTTCCCAGTAAACTTTGTCCCTCTCGTTGTCCTTGGCCTCCGAGAGCCGGTAGTGCTCCGGGGTGGAGCTCTCCTCGCTGGGCACGTCCAGCTCCACCGCCGGCTGGGCGCCCGCGCACTCGGCCAGCCTGCCGCCCGTGTCCTCGGCCGGATCTCTGGGCGGCAGCTGGACCGAGGAAGGCAGCTCGGTGAAAGGCACAGAAGGCCTCTCGTACGGCAAACCCAGCAGGTGGTTGCAGATGGTTGAGTCGATGTCCAGCGCTCGCTCCACTTTCCTCTTCACCTCTGACAGAAGCATTTTCTTCATCTTACCAAATCTCTTGGCATCGGCAACCGCAAAGTACTGGATTCTCTTCTCGGCGCACTCGTGCTGCTCGAGGCTGGAGATGTACTCCTCAAACAAGTGGCGTGTCCGGTCGTTTAGCTGCCTGTTCTGCTCATCCAGCTTGGGCTTCACACTGTAGAGCTCCGTCACCAGCTTGCCCATTCGGTTCTTCATGTTGGCAAATTCTACGATGGGCGTTTTGTCGCCCTGCAGCTGCATGACTATTCTTTTGGACATGAACTTTTGGAATTCCCTCTCCAAGTCGTGCATCTCTGTGATGGTGCTGTAGATAGGAAGGTTCGTCCCCACCTGCAGAGTTTTAGTTTGTATTTCGTACTCCTCCACTATCTTCTTCCTCTCCATCAGACTGCTCTCCTCGAGGTCCCAGCGAGCCTTCATGAACTGATCCTTTTCAGTCTCGTCTTTTTTGAGAAAGATGTCGTATTCCAGCTGGTAAATACTCTCAATCTGCTCCAGTTCATCCCCGTAGAGCTTCGTCAGGACTTTGGGTTGGTCTTTCATGCCGCCTCGCATCATGTCCAGCACCTGTACCTGCTTCTTCAAGTTTTCAACGTACTGATCATCCAGATTCTTCAGCTCATCTTGCAGGGTATTGATTAAATTCTTCTTGGCCTCGATGACCTCTGCACACAGCTGTTGCTGGCTGTTCAGGGCTTCCTGCAGCTCCCGAGGGGTTGCCTCCTCCTTAGCGAATGACCAGCCTTCAGTGATCTCCAGGATTTTGTGCAGGCCGGCCTGCACGTCATTGTCCAGCCGCTCTAATCTCAGTCTGCGTGCTTCTTCCAATTCTGTCCTTCGCATTGATTCTGCAGCTTCAGCCGCAGTTTTGACATCCATCAGGTCCAGGACTTCTTCCACAGGTTCGTCATCTGATTGAGGCCCGCTCTCACAGAGCTCCTCATCTTCCTCCACATCTGGATTACTTTGGGTAGACATTGTTACCAACTGAAATGAGTTTAACTTTAAGTCATAACTGAGTTTACCTAAACACCTTGATCCTAATCAGGTGTCCTAAGCTGTTTTTATTTAAAGACCTATGAAGCCACCTAATTAAGACTAGAAGGAATCTGCCATTCATGTTGTTGTTGCTTGGCAGCAGTAGCTGCACTGGAAGCACATGACTTTGATAAGGTTCGGTGCTTAGCACCAGTGCTGAGTAGCAACACATCTGGCTTTTATGTCTCTTGTCCTGATGTTAAAAGCCCCTCTCCTACCGCGTGCACAACCCTGGTAGGCATGGCAACTTCTCTTCTTCTCTCAACTTCTCTCAGCTGTTAACAGTTAAACTGGTGAGAATTCAAATGTTGCCAACCTCAGTCTGTTCTCACCCCCAGCAGCCACACAGCTTGAGATACTGAAAAAGCAATTCATATTCATCCCCACACTGCAGGGACCTCCACGGCAGGTGAATTATGCTTATTTTCATTCAATTGGCTGAGTGAGCGTGGAGGCCCTCTGGCTGGCACTTCCTGTGGCAGGTGCTCGGAGGGCCAGAGACGAGGCCTGGAATGGTCTGTTTGGAGGGAAGATCGGTTATTGCTGCTGCTCTCACTGTCTCTGGGGAATTCCATGCTGGTCCTGTGAGGGACCAACAAGCCACGCTGCCAAATGATGAATAAAGCTTGTAATTATGCCAGATGCTGCTAATAAAACTAACCGAATCAAAATGTCTTTGCTGTAACTCAGTGTGCCTCTTCCACTAATGCTGTCATGGTCTACTCCTCTTTTTACCTGGAACCTTCCAATCACCATTCCTGCCCACATCTCACCTGAGCCAGTCCACATCCACCAACCACGCCTTTAACCCCGGTCACCACACAGATCTTTGCCAGATTGTCTTTGCTTTTGCCTCTCCTTTGTTTCTTGCACTGATTCCCTGGGAGCGACTCAGCCTGTCTCTGCCCGGACAAACCAACCTGTCTTCTTCTACTCTGCTTTCTGCCTGCTTCCTGTTTGTTCCGTTTGCCTTACCTCCTTTCTCGGAGGACGTTGCTCCTCCGGATCGACAGTGCTGGTCCGGAGTTCCGGTTGGCTCAGGTGGGCCTGATCTCCTTGCGGCCAGCAAAACCCCATCGCCCGCGCCTTCCTCTCCTCGGTGCTAGTGCTTCCCAATAACCGTGTGTGAGCTGTTTATTGTATCATCTCCGAACTTTGCCAGCAAAAGATCACCTCTATGTGACTCGCTTCTGGGTCTGGTTCTGTGACAAACACCTCGGATTCCATGGCATCAAATTTTATCTTGAACTTGCACTCTCTTTGCCCTCCATCGTTCTCCATGGTGACACCATCCATCCATCCATCCATCCATCGTCTTCCGACCACCCCTTCCCCGGCCATGCGGGCTAACTCTGATCTCCAGGCCCTCCCAGGCCAGAGTGGAGATATGATCTCTCCACCTGGTTCTGGGCCTTTCCCGAGGTCCCAGTTGGACATGCAGGAACACCTCCCTCGGATGATGCCCTGGTGGCATCCTGACCAGGGGCCTCATGTATGAAGACTTGTGTGGATTTCATACTGAACGTTGGCATATGCTGGAATCCGGAAAGCGGCTTACGTCGATGAAATCCGGATGTATCAAACAGCGCAAACGCAGGAATCCATGCACCTTCCCTTGATACGTCCCAATCGGCGTAGAGTCGAGCGCACATGTCGGAGTAGCTGACTCCTCCTTGGTCATGCCCACACATGAAGAGGCAATTTATTGTAAATAAGCTCCACAAGTGTGAATGATGCAGCAAAGTCACTGATGTCGGAGGGCGCACATGCTGGCACCATGCCAACTGGTGCGCTGTGGCTCAGAATGAATGAATGAAGGAATCATGTGTTGATCCTCGCACCACGTTTGTTCATGTGCATATCACGATCCTTCATTGATCAGATAATAGCTTCGTGTTTACATATATTCATCCTATGATTGTACTTTAAGAGCGTGCGTGCTTGTGTGTGTGCGTGTGTCTCCGATAGCTCCGATCAAGATCACAACATGAATCATCGGTAGTAGCAAATTGTTTGTGATCTATGCAATTGGGAGTCGGATGAACGCGGCTGACATGTGGAGAACTCTGAACCTCACAATCGCCCTGAGCCCGACCCGGCCTGGCGCCGACCAGCACAGCACGGATCAGTGCGCCGACACAGCAGCACATTTCTGTGTCACTTTGTCTGTGCATCCAGTCACTGGCGGTATCACAGCTCCTCACACACACTTCCAGGAGGACAGTCCTCACACACTTCCAGGAGGTTGGTCCTCGGACAGTAAAGCTGCTGATCAGCAGGCGTCATCATGTGAGGAAATTTGTTTTTAAATGTGTTGGATGTGCAGGACTTGCTATTGTTGTTCATATCTCTCGCATGTTTTATATTCACTCACCAAACTGCCCACGTTGATGTGTTTGTATTCGATCAGTGTGTGTCCACTGTGTGCGTCACTAACAGCTCCCCAACATAACCTGTAAGTGGACCAAAAGCATCAGAAACGGACGTACGACAGCTCATTTAACGGTCTATACATCTAAACGTGAGCGTGGATACTGGCGTTCACTTGGTTTTCTGGTGTAGCCTACTTTGATACATGAGGCACCGGATCTCCAAACCACCTCAGCTGGCTCCTTTCTATGCTCAGGAGCAGCGGCTCTGCTCCCAGTCTCTCTTGGATGAGATCAGCTGCTTGTATCCGTGACCTGGTTCTTTTGGTGCTGACCCATCGCTCACGACCAAAGGTGAGGGTAGGAATGAAGATTCACGGGTATATTGAGAGCAGTATATTCTCACACGCAGAGAGAAGATGGCAAAACGGCCACACAAACCATTAAAACTGGAAGAGCGAAAATCCCTAAATCTCACTAATACGAGACTCAAACATCCCCTGGTGGAGAAACGTGTGAGCATCTTCCTTTATGACATCACTATAAAATGCCCAGTGGTGAGTTGATTTTCTTTTTTCTTCTTGCTGTAGCTGCTCTAATTGCTTTCAAAAGACACAATATCAAGCCGCATATTTTGCAATATACACGGTCTGGATATTTTTCTCCCTGAGCAGCAGGATGAGTTGCTGCTGAAGTTTTTGTCGAGGGGGAATAATATTTTGACGAACAATAATTTGCACAGCAGACAGATAATTGAGGGGTGTTTTCCTGTGCCGTCGGCCTCAGGACCTCCACCAAAACACAAACACACAGTCTGTAAATGGTGTCAGTGTTTTGCTGCATTTTGGTTTGCAATGAATGCTGCTTCTTCTACTGTATTTGTGGCTCCATGTGGGTTCCCTTCACAGACGCACCATCACTAGGGTTGTTTTGGTTGATGATTAATCTATTCTATTTTGAATAATAGATTATTATTATCATTAGTAATAAAGGAACTATCTTGGAGTGTTAAGAGCAAATCACAGAGTCCTAACATGAGGAGGCGTGACGTGTCGTTATGGTAACGGTGGACAATGAGGGACATCAGATGGTCCACAGCTCGCTCCCTTCTCCAGCAGTCTCATGCTGCTGACGGTACCAGAGCTTAACTGTTTCAACTGGGGCACCTGGCAAAGCTGCTTCAACAGCCAATGTGAGCGAGGCGAGCAGGGTCCGCACAAAGTGAATGTATAGAGATGTATAGGGGCGAGGCGAGCAGAATCCACACAAGGTCAATGTAAAGTGGTGTTAAGGAGCGAGGTGAGCAGGATCCACATAAAGTTAATGTAAAGCGATGTTAAGGAGCGAGGTGAGCGGGATCCACATAAAGTTAATGTATAGAGATGTATAGGGGCGAGGCAAGCAGAATCCACACAAGGTCAATGTAAAGCGGTGTTAAGGAGCGAGGCAAGCAGAAGCCACACAAAGTTAACATATAGAGATGTACAGGAGCGAGGCAACGTAAAGCGGTGTTAAGGAGCGATGCGAGCCGAATCCAAACAAAGTTAACGTATAAAGATGTATAGGAGCGAGGTGAGCAGACTCCACACAAAGTTAACGTATAGAGATGTATAGGAACGAGGCGAGCAGAATCCACACAAAGTTAACGTATAGAGATGTATAGGAACGAGGCGAGCAGAATCCACACAAGGTCAACGTAAAGCGGTGTTAAGGAGCGATGCGAGCCGAATCCATGGCAGACGGCCTCTGCTCACAGGTGGCCGTGCTGTGAGCGTGGAGTGTATTTTTGAAGTCCAGAGAGGGAGCGAGTGTTTCTTGGCTCTCCACCAAGGCTGGATGGTTGGTGTTTCTGTGTGTGTGTAGAATGTGAAGCATTCTTCACGGTGGAGGCTCTGGGTGTCGCCCTGTCTGAGGCAGATGTGTGCTGTGGAGACACGATGGTCTCAACAACAAACTCTGTTGGATGTTAATAGCCAATTAGTTGTGTAACTGTCGCCGCATGAAAGGAAAGCTTTTTGAAAGCATAAGAGGTGTCACATTTCTAAATTAAACGCCATTTTCTCGGCTACTGCCACTAATTTAGTAAAAACATTCGCTCTTTCAAGTGAAGATAATAACTAATAATGGGAAGTGTTTATTGATGTTGATGCTGTTTTGTCCCATTATTGCATCTCAGTGGCTGACAGAGGAGCGCCCTCTAAACGCCCTCCGACATTTGAAACACAAAATTCCGCATTTTCTTTGCACATTTGACAATAAACTAAAAATGGTGTAATTGAGGCTGCATGAAGCCTAGACGTGCATTAAAAAGTATAGACTGGCAGGTGATCGACTGATCCAGCCGACATAGGCAGAAAGGAAGTCTCCCCTCTATATTTGAGTATGTCATCAAGAAGCAGGAAGTGAAATCACTCAAACCATATTATGGAATGAGAAAAAAAGGAAAGAAGGAAGCTGCTTTGATCTGAATCACAGCTACAATAATATATATTATTGTAGCTGT
>CAESWR010000079.1:40419-57669 GCA_903171835.1 Mullus surmuletus | reverse complement strand
GGTGAGGAGATGAGGTGAGGAGGTGAGGAGGTTGGTGCTGATGCGTCTCGATCTGCTGGCCTCAGCCTTGGAGACACATGGACCATCAGCTGCAGCGTGCTGATGGTCCATGTGTCTCCATGTGTCTCCATGTGTCTCCAGCTCTGCACATGGTTTGGATGAAGCTTCTGGTGTCTCTGAGGCTGCTGGAGGAGGCAGATCCTCACGGTTGGAGGTGATCTGAACCTCAGCAGATTGCCCGTCCAACTTGTCGCATGCAGTGTGTGTTTGTGTGTGTGTGTGTGCGTTCGTGCGTGTGCGTGAGTGTACGCGAGAGCCAAAGGTGCGAAGAAAAAGGTAACGACGGGCAGAGACTGAGGCAGATGGTGTGTGTGTGTGTGTGTGTCTGTGTGTGTGTGTGTGTGTGTGTGTGTGTGAGGTGAGGAGAGATGAGAAATGACAGCGAGACAGAAGGAAGCAGACGGGGCCGATGTGGAGGGACGGGCGGTGATTACACGCCGGCCCTGCAGTGAACCTGCTGTTTGACGCTTAATGCCAACACACACACACTCACACACACACACACTCGCACACACACACACACACACACACACACTGCTATTTTTACATACATTAACCCCCTTCCGTCAGCGCGTGTGATGTCTATGGGGTCTGCAGAGGCGGCGCTCGGCCGGCCACTGACCTGCTACATGGACCACGTAGGTTTGATGAGTCATCCTGCATGAATATTTACGGCTGTCAGAGCAGTGTGTGTGTGTGTGTGTGTGTGTGTGTGTGTGTGTGTGTGTGTGTGTGTGTGTGTGTGTGTGTGTGTGTGTGGAGGGGGGCTCCATTAAGTAGACCACTGAGCAGAAAGTGGGTCTGCTCTGCCTCCAGTGTCAGGCTGCAGTGGAGGAGTTGTAGCTCCTCTGATGGAGCTCTCAACTTAAAAGTGATTTCAGGATCCTTTGCTTTGGTCTAATGGCTCGTCTGTCTCAGCGCGTGTTCAGGCCGCTGCAAGTGGACAACCAGTGGAGGTTGGCCCCGCCCACCTTGAGCTGGTCTGGACCGAGCCCCTCCCTGGCCCTTCCCTTCTAGGAGAGAGTCTTAAAGAGAGAGAGGGAGAGAGACATGAGACAGTGAGAGACAGAGAGAGAGACATGAGACAGTGAGAGACTGTGTAGGTAGCCAAAGTCAGAAGAGAAAAAAAAGTCAAGCCTGGTGGATTCTGGGTAAAAATCAAGTACATAAAACATGGTTGAGGAAAGACCGTCCTTCTGGTGGACCTCCGACCCCCCAGTAACTTCACACTCTCCGTTACGAAGCAGAGACGGCAGGTTCCTTCCATTGCGTCGTCCCATTTCCTCACACGTGCAGGAAGGTGTGACATCACTCAGCTGTGACATCACTCAGCTGTGACATCACTCAGCTGGATGCTTCTGACATCTCAGGGAAACCAGCAGCTGAGGGAAGTTCTCCTCTAAACGCTCCTCATCAATCCTCAGCTGAGACGGCGCCTCATTTGCATTTTCTTCATTTGACAAAAGACAACTGTGCTCTGTGTGTGTGTGTGTGTGTGTGTGTGTGTATGTGTGTATGTGTGTGTGTGTGTGCGTGTGTGTGTGTGTGCATGTGTGTGTGTCACTGTGCACTGTTGTGTTTCTCAGAACATCTCGGCAGGAACACTTTGTCACACACACACACACAGCATCGTTATTTATTGGAAAACACATCATGGAGCAATTCTGAACATTAATTTAATTTGCTTTGTTGTCATGGAGACGAGGCGAAGCACTACTTTGTGACAACATGGCGGCGAAGGTTGATGGAGAGCGGGACAGAAGTTGGTGTATTTTTCTGCTCCATCAGTCTTCTTACCCAGCAGCGTCCTCGTGCAGGATTATCCGTGGTGAAGATGAAAAGGCTCCAATTTTCTTCTGAGCTCGCTCGCCCTCGCTCGCCCCCTCTCTCTCTCTCTCGCTGTGTGTGTCTGCGTGTGTGTGTGTGTGTTTGGAAGCTTCTTTGTCATAGACGAAAATAGCAGCAAGACGAAATGAGTAAATATCTGCTCTGCCCTTTGCTCTTTACTGTCTCTCCTACCCCCGTCTCTCCTTCTCATGTCTCTCTCTCTGTCTCATCTCTCTCTTGCTGTCTCTTGTCTCTCTCTGTCTCGTGTCTGTTTCTGTCTGTCTCTCTGTGTCTATGTGTCATGTACCTCTCTGTCTCTCTCTCTGTCTCATGTCTCTCTCTTACTCTCTCTGTCGCATGCCTCTCTCTGTCTCATGTCTCTCTGTCTCTCTCTCTGTCTCATGTACCTGTCTGTCTCTCTCTCTGTCGCATGCCTCTCTCTCTGTCTCACGTCTTTCTATCTGTCTATCTCTGTCTCATGTCTCTCTCCCTGTTTTTCTGTCTCTCACGTCTCATGTCTCTCTCTCTGTCTCTCTCTTATGTCTCCCTCTGTTTTTCTGTCTCTCGCTGTGCCATGTCTCTCTCTCTGTCTCATGTCTCTGTCTCATGTCTTTCTCTCTGTCCCTCTCTCTCAATGTCTCATGGCTCCCTCTTGCGGTCTCTCCCTCCGGCTCATGCCTCTTTCTCTGTCTTTTCATGTCTCTCTTTATCTCTCATGTCTCTCTCTCTGTTTTTCTGTCTCTCACTGTCTCATGTCTCTCTCTGTCTCATGCCTCTCTTTCTCTCTCATGTCTCTCTCTCTGTTTTTCTGTCTCTCACTGTCTCATGTCTCTCTCTGTCTCTCTCACCGTCTCATGTCTCTTTCTATCTTTCTCTGTCTCATGTCTCTCTATCTGCCTCTCTCTCTCTGTCTAATGTCTCTCTATGTCTCTCACTGTGTCTCATGTCTCTCTCTCTTTCTCACTTTCTCATGTCTCTCTGCTCTCTCTGTGTCTCATGTCTCTCTCCCTGTCTCCTGTCTCTCCCGTTCTTCTTGCAGATCTTCTCATCTTCTCTCCGTCACCAGCTCTCTCTCTGACCAGGCGTCATTAAGCAGGAAATGTGTTAAAAGCAGCTTTTCTTTTCGGCACAAACGCTCGTCAGCTGCTGTCAATCACTCGTCAGCAGCACTGAGAGCTGGACTGCTGGAGATCTCATTTGTCCGGAAACATCTCAGCATGTCCTCCTAAATGATATTCTCTCTCATTCACGCTGTGGTAGGAGTGGAGTCCCGCAGGGCTTGGTCCTCGGTCCTCAGCTCCTTTTTGCTTCCTTACATGTGGCTCCTATCAGACACATTATTTGTGGAGGGGTGTGATGGACCTGATGGAGGGGTGTGATGGAGCCTGATGGAGGGGTGTGATGGAGCCTGATGGAAGGGTGTGATGGGACCTGATGGAGGGGTGTGATGGGACCTGATGGATGGACCTGATGGAGGGGTGTGATGGTGAGATGGGACCTGATGGATGGACCTGATGGAGGGGTGTGATGGTGAGATGGGACCTGATGGATGGACCTGATGGGAGGGTGGGATGGAGCCTGATGGTTGGACCTGATGGAGAGGTGTGATGGGACCTGATGGATGGACCTGATGGAGGGGTGTGATGGGACCCGATCGAGGGACCTGATGGAGGGGTGTGATGGAGGCTGATGGAGGGGTGTGATGGGACCTGATGGATGGACCTGATGGAGGGGTGAGATGGAGCCTGATGGAGGGATGTGATGAAGCCTGATGGATGGACCTGATGGAAGTGTGTAATGGTGAGATGGGATCTGATGGATGCACCTGATGGATGGACCTGATGGAGGGGTGAGATGGAGCCTGATGGAGGGATGTGATGAAGCCTGATGGATGGACCTGATGGAAGTGTGTGATGGTGAGATGGGACCTGATGGATGCACCTGATGGAGGGGTATGATGGAGCCTGCTGGATGGACTTGATGGAGGGGTGTGATGGAGCCTGATGGAAGGGTGTGATGGTGTGATGGAGCTTGATGGATGGACCTGATGGGAGGGTGTGATGGAACCTGATGGATGGACCTGATGGAGGGGTGTGATGGAACCTGATGGATGGACCTGATGGAGGGGTGTGATTGGACCTGATGGAGGGGTGGGATGTAGCCTGATGAAGGGGTGTGATGGGACCTGATGGATGGACCTGATGGGCAGTGTGATGGGACCTGATGGATGGACCTGATTGAGGGGTGTGATGGAGCCTTATGGAGGGGTGTGATGGGACCTGATGGATAGACCTGATGGGGAGTGTGATGGGACCTGATGGATGGACCTGTGATGTGTGTGTGTGTTTGTGTGTGTGTGTAAACAGGGAGTGATGGTGGGCTACAACTTGGCGAGATTGAGTGGCTTCATACTGTGACAGTAATTAGCACAGCGTGATGTGGGTGGGCGTGGCCAAACATGCGAGCGGAGACACACTGACACAAACACAGTGCTGCGCCTCCAGCTCCAGCCTCTGACTGGTTTGTGTGGAATCCATGTGTCATTAGAAGATTCATCACATTGAAATATAATCTGATTTCCACCATCGTCTTTTTTTTCCTGTTTATTCCTAATCTTGCCAACTAATGTTCTGAATGTTTTTGGCTTGTCAGTCTTCTGTCAGTGTGTGTGTGTGTGTGTGCGTGTGTGTGTGCGTGTGTAGCAGGGCTCTCGCCTTCAGCAACTCCAACTCCAGTCTGAGTCATTCATATAAATCAGTTTGGTAAACAGACGTGACGAAGCGTCAGGACGGAGGAATCCTGTGGAAATCTGCCTGTGTTTTGGCCGCCGCCTCCTCGCGAGCAATCACGGCAACAAGCTGGATCAGACTGAGGGTTTAGGGTTCCTCGTGTCAACAAGCTGGACCAGGACGGGCCTCCTGCTCCCCCTCTTCCTCCTCCTCCTCCTGCCTCTCCACCACCTGTCCTCCCTCCCTCCGTGTACCTCCTGAAGCCCCCCCCCCTCCCCCCCCCCCTCTCCCTCTCTGGAGCTTCTGTCTATATTTAGACAGGCGCCGGCTCTGCTCGGGCTGCCATGTGGGTTTTTCTGCAGATAAGCGTAATAGGATTTCTCACCGTGGTCACCAGCGATCAGCTGATCACACAACAAAGAACACACACAGATGCGCAGACCTTCGTGCTGCCAAACATCAGAATGTCAATAATCACTTTGTCACTGAAAATGTCAGAAATACTCAGTCAAATTCAGTGAAATGACTTTCATGTTGTGAAAAAAATGATGGCAGTATTTTTCTTTTGATGAAAATGTATTTGAAAATGGAGGGTTTTTTAGTGGCAGAGACGCTTTGCTCGGCAGCTGATGGCGAACCTGCAGCAGACCGACGCAGTCTCATTGGTCAACAACAAAGGGGTGGGGGGGTGTCTGTGTTGGTTTTTTTTCTCTGTTTGTTTTGTTTTTGTTTTTTTTTGTAATTGAGTCGTGACTGCTGTTTGTTACGTATTTAGGAAATAATTCGTAGTTGGAATTTGAAGATGAATCCCAGAGAAGGAGTTACTCGTTTACGAAGCCATGGAAGACACCAAAACTTCAACTCACAATGACTTTGGTGCAAGAGAAGTCAAAAATGTTCCGAACCGCTTTGAAATGGTAATTCAATGGTTCATTCAATAACTTTCAATGCCCATGAGGTCTGGATTGTTCCTGAGCAAATTTGGTGCCGGTCGGATGAAAGCTTTCAGACAAGCTTGTTTAAGTGTAACGTGCAAACATCACCAGAAATGGACAAAAAGTCTCATGTCCAATTCCACTTCAGAATGAGGGTCTCGCAATAACTGGTCATGTGATGTTGCTGTGAGTGGGAGCCGAGGGACGGCGGTGGGCTGCTGGACTCTTCACATCTCCGTCCATGATTGTTCCGGCGTCTCCAACGTCCCCGCAGAGACAACATTCGACAGACGTCCAAACATGTGAACACACGTCCTCCTCTTCAACCCTGGATTTATATTGCCCTGTTAAGTGGCACACACACACACACATACACACACACACACACACACACATACACATACACACACACGCACACACCACGTGTCAGTGCAGATGTCAGTAAGTGTGAAGCGTGACAGCCTTCGGGGATTTTCAGTAACAACCAATTAGCAGTCGATTAAAAGTCTCCATAAACATCCGTGTGTGTGTGTGTGTGTATGCATGTGTGTGTGTTGAGGATAGAAGCCAAAGTGCTATTTGTGTTCTGCAAGGCTGCGTCTGTGTGTCAGAGATGATCCTGAACCTAGGCGGGGAAATGCGCCTCACCCGTTCCCATGGAGACGAGCTTGATGCGAGAACTGAACTTCTTCGTCTTCAAACTTTTTGAGGCTCCTTCGTGGAAACATCTCTCCGGAACCTCAAAAGGCCAAAAGAATCTGCTCCAAGGAAACACTCCAGGAGCTCTGTCAGCAGCGGCCATCTTGGCTCCATGATGTCGGTACGACTGAAGCAGAGGAGCTTCTCAGCATGTTCTGGTCTGGTCGAGCAAGAACTGCAGGAGAACATGAGCTCAGTCTGTGACTCACTCTGACCCTTGATTGCAAGATTTGTTGAAGATTTGAAGTTCTCATATCTGTGTTGGCTCGCGGCTCTGGTGAAGGATCTCAGACGTCATAGGTCTTCTGAGCTGCTCACTGCTGGTCCTGTGGTGGCAGCAGAGGCCTGATGGTGGCTGAAGATGAGGCCATGATGTGCAGGAGGGCGGAGCCTCCCGTTATCGGTCATCAGAGTGATTTGAAAACTGTCATAAAGGAGGTGTTCAGTCTCCATCACCGGCTGTCAGTGTGGATCACACCACCTGTCAATCATCCCCACCGTCAGCAGACACTCACTTAGCTTTGATGTGAATGGTCCTGTTTGCTCACGCGTGTAAATGGCTTATTCCCAATGTTCCAGTAACCGGAATATGGATCTTAAAGGGATAGTTGGGATTTTTTGACATGAAGTTGTATGAGACCCTCAGCGTCCGAGTGGCTCGTCAGCAGTGACTTTGGTCCCGTCAACGGAGAATTTGCATCACAAATTCTTTGTCACAAAATAGTCCAACCTCGCAACCACCCGGCACTACTTTCCTTCCGCACCTTCCCATCAGCTAAAGGAGGAAGGAGGCGCAAGGAGACCGCTGCGACGCGAGAGTAGACACGTGGGAGCGGTCTCCTTCCGAGCATGTAAACGCCTGATGCGCGCAGTGATACGAAGGGAGGGAAAATAGGGCCGGGTTATTGTGAACTACCTGCCAAACTACTTTCTGCAACAGAGAAACCGGGCTGGAACTCGGCTCACGGGACGCAGTGGAGGAAAAGTCACTGCTGATGAAGCTCACTGATGGTGAGGAGCTCATACACCTTCATGAAGAAAAACACCAACTAGCCCTTTAACCCCATTTTCGACTGACTGGAAACGTAGTCAGTGTGAAGTTCTGGTTCCAGAATATGGATTCTGTGGTCTGATGTTGCTCCTCACACTGACCTTTCACAGATTCATATCCTGAACCGCTCAGCCGCCCTCTGCCGACAAAATAGCTCCCGAACCTCCTCTCAGTATTTACATGTGAGAGTGTGTTTTTATTCTCCCAGTCAAGAGGCCGCGTTAATTAGTGAGAAAGTTGCCCCGAGGTTTCAGCTGCAGGAGCAACGTTTTGATGTTGACGCTCCATTGATGTGGGTGATGATAGCTGCTGCAGATGGTTTGAAGTCTGCTCTGGGAGACTGGCTATCACCTCCCAGCAGCCACACACACACACACACGCACACACACACACACACACACACACACACACACACACACACACACACACACACACACACACACACACACACACACACACACACACACACACTGCCAGCTGGACTGCTTCCTGAAATGTTTTTATCTGTGCTGGAAGAGGAATTTTATTTGAGCTTAGTAAATAATTTTGAACTCTCTGTCAAGCACACACACACACACACACACACATAGACACACACGCTTGCAGGCATGCACACACACACGCACACACACACACACACACACACACACACACACACACTGGTGAGAAACTAATTAGGTGTCTGTTCAAACTCTCCATAAACAACCCTTGTTCTTCTTTTTATAGATTGTTACATTCCTGTTAACTGTGTGTGTTTGTGCATGTTTGTGTGTGTATGTTTGCATGTGTGTGTGTGTGTGTGTGTGTGTGTGTGTGTGTGTGAGAGATATTCCCCTTTCTTTCCGCTGGTTCCGCTGTGGTGACACTTTATGAACCCTGCTGCATGAACGAGCATTAATTAATCCGTTGACTGATTATTGAGAGTCATTAGGAACTAAGTAATGAAGTAATGTTTACCAAATACCAAGTCACACCTGATTACTACTAATTGATCAGTTACAATGATTAATTGAATTGTCACCAAACATTGTTAAGTAGCACAACAATAACTCTGAATGAGTTAAGTTAAGTAATAAGGTGTGTGTACTGCAGTAAGTAAAGGGACCGCACAAGTAAAAGTAATTTTACACAGGTATAAGTAACTTTTACTTGATTACCAGTTTCACAGAGAGAGACATCTGACTTGTATAAGCAGCTGGTGGCCTCGTTAGTCCATTGCCAGTAGAATAGTTAGCCAGGCACATATAATCACAACATGCTCTATATTTGTCGGTCCGCCCACTGGCCACGCCCACTGGCCCCGCCCACTGGCTGCGTCCCCATCGCACCGTTACATGGCTGAGAAACCAAAAGACAAACTGGGGGAAAATGAAGGAACGTCTCATGCATATCTCAGGTCTGTTTATTTTGAGTTTTACTTCACCCGAGGCCTCATTCCTTATAAATCACCCAGGCATCATTCCTCCTGAATCACCCAGGCGTCATTCCTACTGAGTCCCCCAGGCGTCATTCCTACCCAGCCATCATTCCTCCCGAATCACCCAGGCGTCATTCCTACACAGGTGTCTTTCTGGCCCAGGTTTCATTCCTCCTGAATCACCCAGGCATCATTCCTACCCAGGCATCATTCCTACATAGGCATCATTCCTTCTGAATCACCCAAGCATTATTCCTACCCAGGCATTATTGCTGCTAAAACACTCAGGCATCATTCCGAAACAGGCATCATTCTTCCTTAAACACCCAGGCATTATTCCTACCCAGGCATTATTCCTCCTAAAACACCCAGGCATCATTCCTACCCAGGCAGTCAAATCCAGACTCTGTCTTCATGTCTGAGCCTGAGCTAAATGCAGACCCCCCCCAGCGGGGGTTGCTTCTACCAGGCTGCAGTATTTTTAGGACTGAGCGAGTGGGACATCGGGGTGAGTGATGTTCGGGGTGAGTGACGTTCTACGTAAGTGTGACCTGTTAGAGTGGATTGTCGACACAATCTTGAATGCATTGCTCTTAAGATAGCAGATTCGCCACAAATGTCTGTAACACTTAATGGAATGTACAGACCTCCTAATATTTTCTTTGAGGACTTGCAGGCTTTGTTTAAGGAATGTGATACGAAGAATTAAATGATACTATTTGGAGATCTAAATATTAGCTGGCTTTATAAAACAACTAGGAGACATTTAAAATCAGCTTCTCACAATTGATTGAAGAGCCTACTAGATTAGCTGCCTCCTCTGAAACTTGTCCTCACAAATGAGCCTGAGCGGATTCAGAAGTCCTTCAGTCTTGTTGCTGGTCTATCAGACCATAACGTAATCTTATTTTTGAGAAAACTATCTAAAAGCACAATCACATGCCCTGCGGGAAGACCTGAGCAAATGAGAATACCAAATCCCAAATTGGACATGAGCTCGAACGAACATCAATTGGGCTGATCAGCTCATCCATGAAAATGTTAGTGACAATTTTAACACCTTTATGATTGTGATTCAAGAAACAACGGCTGCATTTATAAAAAGGAAAAGCATCAAAAAAGAATCACCTTCCCTGGTTAAATGAAATCGTAAGGTCACTGATGAAATGCAGAGACGTTGCTCTTAAGGTATGGATAAAAACTAAAGGGTTAGCTGATTTTCACTGCATTAAGAAATAAACTTGTGATCTGATATGCAACGGTAATTTTTTATATCAAAATGATGAGTAATGCAAGAGGAAATGCCAAAGAAATCTGTACAAGTATTAAAAAAGTGTCAGTCTCAGGTTGATAAGATGATCCGAGGTGTCAGAAGCTCAAAGGCCAAAGATGCATTTGGTACGGATGTAGTTTTTCTAAAGAACCACAAGGACTCTCTTATAGCAGCGTTAACCGGTATCATACACACCCCTATAAGGGGGGGGTTCCCAGACCCCTGGAAGCTCTCGGTCATCACACCTACTCTCAAATCAGGTAATCCTGTAATAGTGTTAATAAAAATAATGTTGTCCATCTGTTTGTTCATGCAAAACACAAAAAGCAAGCTGCTAAAGTGGACTGCGGGTTTGGGAGTTCACATCTGCACCTCAACATTTCTAAAACTGTTTGTATGTTCTTTAAAAAAGTACATATTGAGAGTAATCCTAATGTCTTGGTGGAGGGCCAAAAAATTCAAGTAGTACAAGGATTTAAATATTTAGGAATTATCCTCGATGCACAACTTTGCTTTAAGCAGCAGGTAAATAAGATCGTGAACAGAATTAAAGTGAATGTATCCAACTGCAGATTCATCAGGACGAACTTGACTCCACAATCAGCTAAACTCCGCCTCCATACGTGAACTCCCAACGTTCATATATTGTATTGTGTGGTATATTGTTCGGTTTTACTGTCTTAGTTCTGCCTTTTGTACCTTTTATCATCTTTGTTTTTATGTTCAACACCATGGACATTAGCCACTCGGCTACAGTCTCACATATGTACATGAAAATGTCCATTGATACGTATTGTTTCCATTTTTAAAAGATAGATACATCTGTGAATCTGTAATTCCTCCTGAACCACCTTGACATCATTCCTCCTGAACCACCCAGAAGTCATTCCTCCTGAACCACCCAGACGTCATTCCTCTTGAACCACATCGACGTCATTACTCCTGAACCACCCAGACATCATTCCTCCCGAACCACCCAGACATCATTCCTCCTGCTCTCTAATGATCATGGCGGTTTTTGTTGTAATCGTACTTGGACATGAGACGTCAGACAGCTTTGATTGCGGCTGACAAGGTGTCTCAGTCCTTCCTGTAGTGTCTTACCTCCATGATACCCTTCTGTCCTGCACCCGTCATGTCATGATTCAGCAATATAAAGATGGCAGCACTTTGATTTGGAGGAAATGAGTCCTGCTTTGACTCTACCTGCCTCCTGTCTCTCCTTTGAAGACGCGCTCCCGGTGGAGCGCGGCGTCCCCGCCCCCCTCAAGTCATAACTTTGGAGTTTATTCTCTGCGCCGGCGTCTCTGTGAAGACGTGGACGTGTCCTCGCGCTGGCGACCTGATTCCACTCTGCTTCAAAGTTGTTCAGACCAAAATTAGCTCTGCGGAAAAAACGAGGAGAAACAAAGCAAACTGGGAACAAGATGGAACCTCGGAAGAACAAAACGATCCACGCAGGTGATCGCTCGGCTCTGAGTCGGCGTGACCAGCTGCGATGCTGCCTGCTGTGACAGTATAAGTGACAGGAAGGTCTCAATGCTGATTGGCTGCTGCAGCATACTGGTGCTGAATCCCGGATCAAATCTCACAAATTGGTGTGAAAGGAACCGTGGGGGATCTGCTGTAGAACCCAGTGCTCCCACAGTAGGAGTAGAAGAAGAGAAGAAGGAGTCTCCCAGTCAAAGGGAGGAACCTGTAGAGCCCAACGCTCCCAAAGGTTCCTCGTTTTGACGGGGAGGCACCTTTGGGAACGTTGGGTTCTACGGGTTCCCACTTTTACTCCCACGGGTTCTTCCCAGTCAAAGGGAGAAACTATAGGAGCCAACACTCAACCCAACAGGCTCCTCCCTTTGACTGGGAGGAACCTGTAGAACCCAACGCTCCCACAGGTTCCTCCCTTTGACTGGGAGGAACCCAACGCTCCCATTTCTACTCCCATAGGTTCCTCCCAGCCAAAGAGAGGAGCCTGTTGAAGCGTTGGGTTCTACAGGCTCCTCCCTTTGACTGGGAGGAACCTGTAGAACCCAACACTTCCACCTCTATTCCCACTCGTTCCTCCCTTTGACTGGGAGACACTTCTCGCCTTCTTTGCTTTCGTGTCACTCTGGTTCTCCGACGCCTTCAGCAGACAGGTTTTCTTTTTAGACGCGTGTCTGAAAGCGTTTGCCAGCGCCCCCGTTTGAGGCTCCGGCACAAAGGAGAGAACATCCATTAGGAGTTGTTGGAGGGTTCTGGGAGGCAGCCGGATGCAGCCGGGCGGAAGCCTGAATGGAGCCTTTCACGCCACCGCTCGGGGCGGCCTCTCAGCAGAGGCCCCGCCTCCGCTCAGCCCAGCGCTGCCTTTGAGAAAGACTCCGCCCACTCTGACGCCTGATTGACAAAAGCCGGGTGCTGCTCTGGAGGTCTGCCTTTGTGGATGTTTGTCCCTCAGGGCTTCCACTCATCTTCCCTGCGACTCACCTCACCCTCCCCACCAACGGGGGGCTTTTAGCTTCACTGGGTTCACTGGGTTCACTGGGCCAGTGATCTTTTCCAGCATCCACTGGTGGGACGAAGCCAGCCTGAGCTTCCTCTGCTGGTTCAGGATACTTTCATCTTTGAGCAGGACGCGTCACCCAGGGCGATGCCATATGATGTCATCACGATACTCTACGATGAGTACTGCGGTTTTTAAGGTTTTGCGATATAATGTGTATCGGGTGTCAAAGGTGACCTTTGTCAACACCTTTTATCAGGGACCAAACCAGGTTTGAGCTCCTGGACCATCCGCTGATACCAACCTGAAATCATCCTCCTCTCTGTTGGCTTCGCTCTTATTTGTAATTTGCTCGTCTGTCTTTTGTTTCTGTGCGTGTTTGTGTCTCACTTGATACTTAATTTCTCGCCGCGCCGCTGCATCAGACGGAATCACGAAGCCCTTCATGTTTGAGCGCGGCTGTGATGAAGAAATGATCACAGACGCGTCTCAGCTGTCAGTCAAACAGCAGATGTCTCTCAGCTTGAAGCTTCTCTCTTGATGGAATATTAAAGAGAGGAAACCACCGCTTGACCCCAAACTCTCAGAGATTTGTCCTCATGGGGCCAATTACTGAGTCACAACATCAGAATCTATTGAAAAGACTGAATATTTTGTTGGCGTTTATTAGCAAACAGGGCTTTGCCATGTTGCTCCGCCTTGTTCCTATGACATCACCACAAGGGAAGAATTTTTCTGTCTGAATTTCTCGCTCGGTTCTACTTCCAGTGACGCCATGAAATTTTATTTGTGACTTTGGCAATGACTGAGACATTGTCTATTACTGCTCCAGACTTCATGTACGAGTCTCAGTAACGCCGAATAAACACACAAACACACAGCAGTCCCTCCAGGATTTCGTGGGTCTTTTATGAGATTACTGAGACCTAAAATGCCTGATGTTTCGGGAGCTTTTCCCCAATACATTTTTTGTTTTTTTGTTTTTTAGGTTTTTGTTGCAATTACATTGCAGGACGAAGTGAAAGTTTCAATAAATGGTTGTGATTTTCCCTATTTGTGATTTAAAATTGAGTAATATGTTGAATATTATATGATTATTGAAAGAAAATATGAATTATAATTATATGAAAGAACAAAGGCTTTGAGAAATGGTCCAACATGGCAAATCGAAGATTGGCAGGACCACAAAGATGCTGCAAAACAGGCTTCAGTGATCCAAATGCAGCTGTTAGTCCCAAGGTTAAAGGTCACAGAAGCTCACAGCTCTACATGAAGGAGCCGATCAAATGCGATCAAACAGCCCTTGCGTACGCGTCCCAGGGTTCTGCTTTTCACGATCCTTTGCAGCTATTTTGGTCGGCAAGAATGAAGCGCGGGACTCACACATGCTGCTTCTCTGGAACATAAACCCGGAAGTGAGGCGGAAAGTAGCTTGTCAACGTCAGCGCAAGACAACACTAATGATTGGTCAAAGTTGCGATGATTGGTTAAAATTGCAACAGGTTGTCCAGCTTTTGACAAGGTTTCACCTGTCACTCAAAAAAGCAGAACTTTTCCTTGAAGTTTTCGCTCATGAGATTAGATTTGAGTGTGTTTTGGTCCCACAGAAAGACGAGTCAGACACAGTGGAGGACTGAAAGACTTTATACCTAAAGGCGTCTCGGTGAAAATGACTCAGCAAAGTGTCGACACCAACAAGAAAGTGAGATGTCGTCAATTCTGCCTTTTTGTCGCCTGATGTTATTTATAGATTTGACGTCTTAAACAGGCGTCTCATCCCACATTTGGTTTGTTCCACATCTGCTGCCGACTGATTCTCTCCACAACAACGAGTCGGGAAATCTTTTAAATCTAAGCGTGCAAAAATGGAAGACACTGGCATCTTCCTGTGTGTGTGTGTGTGTGTGTGTGTGTGTGTGCGCGCGCGCGTGTGTCTGACTTTGACTTGGTGTGTAATTAGATAGCTGTCAGTGGGAGCTCCAATGTCATCAGATTCGCTGCAGTCGGTTGGCAGTTTGCACACACACACATTAATATGCAAACACACTTTTAGTCCGGACCTGCAAATACACAACTCGACGGGGCGCGCGCACACACACACACATACACACATTCCCTTGTAGTTGTATAAGCACTTGTAATAGTATATATAACGTGACAAGTGTGTGTGTGTGTGTGTGTGTGTGTGAGCTGACTGTCACTGGGCTGTCAGGCTCACACCCTCAGCAAACAAACAAACGTGCGCCGGCTCGTCTCTGGCAAGCGAGGGGCTTCGCCTCTCTGCGTCGTCCCTGTGAAGTTTCCGTCCCGTCTGACGTCTGACGCCACTGGACGCCGCTGAGCATGTTTACTCGCTGCTGTCGGTCTTGCGAGAAGGGGACGCAGAACAAAGAGCCCTTTTGACCTTGAAGAAAGATGGCACAGCTGCTCTATGTGAGATCGTATCTAATGTTATTTAATAGAACTATTATGTCTTGAAGGTGTTGAGGAGGGATGGCTACCCCTAACAGCTGCTAAGGCTAAAGCTAACAGTTAGCTCTAACTCTAACAGCTGTGAGGGCCAAAGCTAACAGTTAGCCCCAACAGCTGTGAGGGCTAAAGCTAACAGCTTAGCCTTAACGGCGGCTAAGGCTAAAGCTAACAGCTTAGCCCTAACGGTGGCTAAGGCTAAAGCTAACAGCTTAGCCTTAACAGCGGCTAAGGCTAAAGCTAACAGCTAACCCCAATTGCTGTTAAGGCTAACAGAGAGCCCTACCAGATGATAAGGCTAAAGCTAACAGAGAGCCCTACCAGCCACTAAAGCTAAAGCATAGAGAGCTAAATGCTAAGTGAAACAAAGCGGAAGAGGTGGTCCTTTGTTTTGTTGCTCTCTGCGACATCTATTGATCAAATATTGGAGAATTGATCCTTTAGAGTTTTTGAAGGCCGACTTATGTGGGAAATATCCAAATACAATCAATGAGAGTGATGCTGTCCTTAGGTAGCTCCGCCCACTTACTGCAGTGGGATGCCCGGGGCCGCCATGTCCTCACCAAATCAAGCTCGATCCATCGTCCTCACGACTGGCTGGCAGACTTCTGAGCTGCGCTAATGAACTGATACATCCAGCAGCTTGGACCGTGTGTGTGTGTGTGTGTGTGTGTGTGTGACAGAGCAGCATCGGGAAACTTGGCATCGTAAATGTTGCAATTATAAAAGCAATCTCGCTCACAGGGCGAGAAGGCGGCGAGGTGTCAGAGGAGACGAGCGCTGACGCCGACCAAGTGGAGAATTAAAAACAGAATCCGGATGGTTGTTTCTTGTTATTGTGAAATGTGTGACGAGGTGAGAATCTCTCCAATGCATGATGTCCGATATGCATCTCAATACACGAGGTACGAGACGATTAGAGAACGATACATGTTCATCTGGAACGATACGGTTTGATTCAGTTGACTTTAACGGGTAGTGAAACAATATGATAGTTCCTTGTTTAAAGAAGACATTTGACAGGAACATAAGTTCACCCCTTTAGAGTTCCTGGGGACGTTTTTGTCCAAACCACGTTTTATTTTTATGCCATTTTGACTGCAGAAAAAATTTAAACGCCTCAGATGTAATGTTGCTGCTCATCGTTGATCCATCTGAGGCTCAAATGATAACAATAATAATAATGATAATAATAATTGTTGCCACGCTGATCTCCTCAACGTCCACCTCCACCTCTCCACTCTCCTCCTGGCTCGCCGCTGCTCACGGTGACACACTTCTCAGCTGCTGCCGTGGCAACAATATCAATCAAATCAGTGTCGAAGAGGCGCAGCAAGTCTGAATGAAATCACCAAGACACAATAACTCAGTGATGCTGATGTTTGAAATCATCCATCACATTCTAAAAACTGAGCTCACATCAAAAATGGTCGGTGTGTGTGTTCAGGCGTGTGTGTGTGTGTGTGTGTGTGTGTTCAGGAGTGTTTGTGTGTGTGTGCAAGGAAAACATGTTTTTCCCCCCCTGTGCTTTCCCTGAAAGCCTTTCAGCATATCAGAAAAAAACCCTCATCTCGTTCTGACAGGGAACATTTCTTTTGGGACACACACGCCGAATCAAAGACACAACATCACTAACACCTAGACTCACACACACACACACACACACACACACACTCCCACTTCAGTCCAAAGTGGCAGTCTTTTCAGAAGCAAACACTGCTCAAAGGAAACTGCAGACCTGGAGCAGAACCGCGACTCAGGAGGGCGGGGCCATCCGAGAGAGAGAGAGAGAGAGAGAGAGTCAAACATGAATGTGCTTCATGTCCTCCCACTATTTAGCTCATAAATAATCAATAGTCATCGAGGCAAACGTGCTAAAGGCTCCGCCTCTCTCTAGCTGTAGTTGTGAGCGCTGAGCTGAAGCTGTGCAGGATGGAGACAAACACACATGCTGGCGTCTGGCTGCTGCTCGGCCCAGAACAACAACCACGTGCTCAGCATCCAAAAACTCCCGGAGAGCAAAGTAGCAGCTTTCCCCGCCGAAGCTGAGCGGGAGTGTGAGCGCAAGAGTGACTTTGAGAGTGAGCGGGAGTGCGAGTGAGCATGAGTGCAAGCATGAGAGTAAGTGAGTGAGAGTGAGTAAGAGAGAGTGCGAGTCAGAGTGAGTGCGTGCATGAGAGTGAGCGGGAGTGAGAGTAAGTGCGGATGTGAGAGTGAGTGCGAGCATGAGTGTGATTGTGAGAGTTAGAGCCCAGCGTGAGTATGACAATAAGCATGAGAGTGAACGTGAGAGTGAGAGTTAGAGCCCAGA
>CAESWR010000079.1:12271-28261 GCA_903171835.1 Mullus surmuletus | reverse complement strand
GGGGGGGGGGGGTGTAGGTCTCCTCGGCATCTGTGGCCTCCAAAGGCCTCTTCCTTTGGCGCGATGAGAGCGTCACACCTGAGTAAGCCTGTATAAGTTTGTTTGATCTTCATACCCGCACACACACACACACACACGCACGCACACGCACACACACACGCACACACACACACACAGATTAGTTCCAGGTCTGTTAGTCCTGCCGTATGCAGAAGCTTTCACCCATCGTGGTCTGCTGTGATGCTGCGAGCTCCTTCCCTCCTGATGACGCACACATGAAGTGAGAACATGAGCTGAAATAAATCTCCTGTATTGATCCAGATCGTCAGATATCAGTGATTGATTGATTGGCCATTTTATACAGAGTTTGCATGACGCCTGACATTTAAGTGTGACTTGAGCAAGACACTGAACCATCAACCCCTGTATTAGCTGGCTGGCACTGGGAAGGGCAGGCTCAAATCAGGAACTTAGAGAGTGTGCTAATGTATGTAAGTACACTTACCTACACACACACACTCACCTAGGGATGCACACTTACCATCAGACACACACTTATCAACAGATTCACACTTACCAACAGACTCACACTTCTCAACAGACACACACTTACCAACAGACACACACTTACCAACAGACACACGTACCTACAGACACACACTTACCTACAGACACACACTTATCAACAGACTCACACTTATCAACAGATGCACACTTACCAGCAGACACACACTTACCAACAGACACACACTTACCAACAGACACACGTACCTACAGACACACACTTACCTACAGACACACACTTACCAACAGACTCACACTTATCAACAGACACACACTTACCAACAGACTCACACTTATCAACAGACACACACGTACCTATAGACACACACGTACCTACAGACACACACGTACCTATAGACACACACGTACCTACAGACACACACGTACCTATAGACACACATGTACCTACAGACACACACGTACCTATAGACACACACTTACTTACAGACACACACGTATCTACAGACACACACTTACACAAAGACACAGGTACCTACAGACACACACTTACACAAAGACACAGGTACCTACAGACACACAGACCCAGTCACCTGGAGGGGGGGCGTCACACTGAAGTTTCCTCTTTCAATCAAAGAGAAGTTGTGTCTGACTCTTAAACCCTGGCGAGTCCAAAGGTCCGGCGCTTCGTCAGACGAGTCACATTTCTCCTCCTAATCATCGTGTCTGCGGGTCCAGGAGACTCGTCTCAGGGCCGGGATGAGCCATCTGCCAAGTCGGCGATGAAACTGTCAGGACTGGTGAATGTCAAAGAGTTTAAAGGCGCTCGGCCGTCTCAGCCGAGCCGTCAGCCGAGCTCTGCTCCTCTCGCAAACACTGCCAAGTCCAAATGTCTCTGGTACGTAGGTCTCTGGTTGGTCAGAACTCCTCCACATCGGCTGCTTCTTCTGCTGCTCGGCCACTCAGGTCAGAGGTTCACGCACACTCACCGCCTAAATGAGGAGTTTCAGTCACTACGGCAACCGCATTCCTGTTTTAATGAGAATACTGACGATGTCGCAGTGACGCAGAGACGTTTGAGTCATGTCAAACCCTGAAGCCCATGTTCCATCGGGTGCGGCGGCGTACGGCGGCGTGCGGCGGCGTGCGGATCCAGATTCCACTGCGAGAAAGATCAGAAATCCAGGGGCTATTTTTGACTCAGCAATGTCCTTGTTCACCATTCACAGCAACTCACCAGAAAATGGCTTTTTCCAGCTTCGGAACATCTCAAAAATAAGAAGTCGAGTGTCAAAAGCTGATCTGGAAATAAGTGATCCATCATCATTCTATCTCATCTCGTTTAGATCACTGTACTTTTTAACCCTTAACAGTTCCTGGGGACGTTTTTTGGGGCAAATCACTTTTTATTTTTAGGCCGTTTTACTGCAGAAAAAAATCTGAATGCCTCAAATTCAATGTTGCTGCTGATCGTTGACCATCCATCAGCTATCTCCCTACTGAGCTCTGCACCTGCTGAATACCCTCCCCCCCCCCACACACACACACACACACACACACACAGATTACTTGCACTCTGCACCTGTTTAATGGGTACTGTATTATTTACTATCCACGTACTTCTCCTCCCTGTACAACTTCAAATGGGTATTATATTTATTGTCCACTCACTTCTCCTTCCTGTACATATTCCCTCCTCTACATCCCATACTTACCACTTATCACTTATATATTAGCATAGCCCATCTGTATATTAGCATAGCACATCTGTATATTAGCATAGCACATTTGTATATTTGTATATCTGCACCGTACTGCTCATTACACCTCTTGTCTGTAAATTAGTATAGCACACTTGTGCACTACTCAATAACATCATTATTTCTGTTCATTTACAATCACCTTTCTTACTGGCCCCAACTGTAAATAACTAAACTATCTGTACATACTTCTCATACTGTACATACTGTAACACACTGCACTTGCTGCTCCTTGCACTTCTGATTGATGCCAAACTGCATTTCGTTGCCTGTATTCATACATGTGTAATGACAATAAACTTTAATTTAATCTAATATGATCTGATCTAATCTAAGGTTCTAATAATAATAATAATCATTAAATCCTCCTTGAACTGCATTGGATAGAAATTATTTGAGTTTTCGTATTTTTTTCAATAAAATACTGTGGAGTTACGTAAACAAACTGGCATTTGGAGGGTTAAAATCCCCCCAAATAATTAATATTTTATATATATTTTTCAGGCTGAAGTTGATTAAAAAGATTGACTCAATTAAAGTGGAAAAGAATATTAATAAATGTTATTGTTACAGCAGTTTTTAGGGAGGGGACGTTTTTGTCCCCAGGAATGCTATAAAATCTGTCACTGCAGAAAAAATCTGAATGCCTCAAATTCTATGTTCTAACAATAATAATAATAATCATCATAATAATAATGAAATCATCTTGAAGTTGAGTTATGTAAACAAACTGGCATTTAGAGGGTTCAAATAAATAAAATTCATATTTAATAAATCGATTTTCAGGCTAAAGTTGATTAAAAAGATCATTTAAAGTGGAAACAAATATTAATATATGTTATTCCTAAAGCAGTTTATAGGGAGGGGACATTTTAGGTCCTGAAGGACGATTGAGAAAATTCTTTCAGGAACTCTTAAGGGTTAATTAGGGGCGTGGCCTGTGCGCTCAGTACCTCATTGAGACGTACAAAGCAGAAAAAAAAGGACTCATGTTGGATTTTCGAAGCGAACGCCATCGTCTGTTTGCTCTCCGTGGGAAATCCGCGCATCTCGTCTTTCTCAGAGCTGCCAGTTGGGGAGACGTCTCTCACTGTGCCGACGTCGACTTTCGGTCGAGGCCATTTGTGACAAAAAGAGGATCTTCTGCTGTGGGGATTCACCACGGCAACCGATGACTGAGAGGCAGAAGCTGCATTTAAAGGCAGCCGACGTGGCGATGAGGAGCGTAGGAGACGATGACTCACTGGCAAACGTTGTTCCACGCTGACAGCTCGGCATTTGAGGAACCGTTACTTAACAAGAAACGCGGGTCACGAAAAGAAAGGAGACACTTGATGGTGACGATGCTCCGACTCTGTGAGGGACAAAACAGTGGAAAAGCAGAGACGGTTTTGGTCCTGAGGGACGATTGAGAATGTTTATTTAAGGAACTCGTAAGTGTTAACTCACACAAAGAGAAGGTCCCGTATCGCCCCACTTTTAGATAGTTCATATCTTTTTAATTTTTGCGCCGCTGTGCCACAGGTTATTGCCTCCCCAGGGAAAACAGTTGTAGCGCAAACACACCATTCTATTGATGGGCTATGAAATGACTGAAAATATTTACTTATCATCCTGGAAATGAGTCATTAAATGTTTCCACGTCCCCCCCACAATGCGCTCGTCTCCCCCTGGTTGGGAATCACCGTCTTAGGGGAACGTTTTTATGACTTCCCCTTGACACTTTGTTGGGAGGGACAAGGGAAGACCAGGGGGAAGGAGGCAGAATTGGGATTCAGCCCACGTTAGCGGCTCGCACTTCCTGCCTCACTGGTGTTACGGGGATTTTGTCTCGGTGAATTGATAGAAATGAAATGCTGGTTTTGTCACCTGGAGAAACGGAACCACCAGGAGAAGTGAAAGTCATTAACCAGAGAAGAATGGAAGGCCCCGGTAATCCCTGCACAGGCAGCGTGAGACACAAACACTCATTAGTTGAAACAGCAGGTGCAGCGAGTTTAAACAAATGGCTTTTAATGAAATGCTGCTTGTCTGGAATCTAGTGCAGAGAAACTTTTAAATCCAAAAACATCTGATCCTCCATGCGGCCCCAGTCGAGCCATAGGTTCCAAATAACCGCCCATTTGAAAGAGATAAATCTCAACTACAAGAAACGCGTCAGAGGCTGATTTATCTAAAGGCCCTTTGATGTTCAAACATTTTGCATTTGAACCAAATCTTTAAAGCTGTTGCCTGAAAATGCACTTTTCTATCGTTCCAAGCGTGGGTGGATGTTTTCCAGAGAAGCTTGAAGCAACTAAGCAGCTTTTCCACAGCGAGCTGGTTCGTGTTTGGACGTCCCGGCGCTGATCCCACACGGCCCAAACAACCCAAACCTTCTCCCCAAAGATCTCAACCTGCAACCAAACAACCAGGCGGGACCTTTGGGGTTTTCTTCATGTGTTGGTTGTCTGTCTCTGTCTCTGTTCCCTCGCTGTGCAGCAGGGTATGAAATGTACGTTTGACCCACCTACCAACGGCCGGTAGGTCAAAAATGTTTTTTACGTTTTTACTGGCACTGAGCTGCTCATAACCACAGCCTTAACTAACCTAACTAACTGCTCAGTGCCCACAGTTTGTTCAGAAAGGAATGACATAAATGAAGTTTTCAGATACTGTTAAAAGAATCAGAACATTTATTTCCAATACTATATGTCCCATTAAGATTATAACCGATTTCATGTCATGTAAGTTATATCAGTGGTCCCAAACCCGGGTCCCTGGACCGGTAGTGGACCGAGGGTCATTTGGCGATTGTGGTTTTACACAAGATAAAAGTTATTGTCAAGTATCAGCCTGTGGTAAGATATTTCCACTATGGCCTTTATGGATGCATTTGGCTAGTAGTACTATTGTTAGTTCTAGTAGTACTAATTGTTGCTGCTAGTAGTACTATTGTTGTTGCTAGTAGTACTATTGTTACTGCTAGTAGTACTATTGTTGTTGCTAGTAGTACTATTGTTACTGCTAGTAGTACTATTGTTACTGGTATTAGCACTATTGTTGCTGCTAGTGGTACTATTGTTGCTGCTAGTAGTACTATTGTTACTGCTAGTAGCACTATTGTTGCTGCTAGTGGTACTATTGTTGCTGCTAGTGGTACTATTGTTGCTGCTAGTAGTACTATTGTTACTGCTAGTAGTACTATTGTTATTGCTAGTAGTACTATTGTTATTGCTAGTGGTATTATTGTTACTGTTAGTAGCACTATTGTTGATGCTAGTGGTACTATTGTTGCTGCTAGTAGTACTATTGTTGCTGCTAGTAGTTGCTAGTAGTACTATTGTTGCTGCTAGTAGTACTATTGTTAGTTCTAGTAGAACTATTGTTAGTTGTAGTAGTACTATTGTTAGTTCTAGTAGTACTATTGTTAGTTGTAGTAGTACTATTGTTAGTTCTAGCAGTACTATTGTTGAATGTGTTTCCGCCCTCTGACGGCTCCCTGGTCAGAGACGGTGTCATGAAACAGCCATCACCAGCTGTGCGACCTCTGACCACCTCGCTCTAATGACGGCCGTGTTTGAGTGGTCAAAGGCAGCAGGACGTGCAGAGAAACTCGCGCTCTGAGCAGCATCATCAAATCGTGATCCGGTGCAGCCGCTGTGCTATCAGCATTCAGAGCAGATGTGCAGAGATAACAGCCTCAAACATCAATGAGCGAAGCTAAACGAGCTGAAACGGACGCCTCGGTAACAGCCGCCATGAAAGGAGGAGTTTCTGTGCGTGTGGACGGCGCCGGGCGCTCACACATACACACACACGCCGCCCAGGAGACACTTAAAAAAGTCAATGTGAACAGAACAGCTTCCTGAGGTGAGTGTGTTTGTGCCCCCCCCCCCGACCTAAACATACGAGCCCTGATGATGCACACACTCCTGGCTCAGCGGTCACACCAGTTCACTGACTGGACTGGGATTCCCGAAGTGTCTGGAGACTCTTTGATGTCAAACAAACACGGTCACAGAGAAGCTCAGTGATGCAAATGTGTGTTTCTTTGGCGTTTGAAGTAAAAAAAACATGAAATCAGGGATGCAGGAGTCAGGCTGGAGAGTCAGGCCGCCCCCGGCAACACCTCATCACCGCCTCGGCCCGAAACCACAACACTTCTGGAGTTAAAGGAAGGAATCTTCCTGGAATAAAGTAATGAAACAGAGGTTTCCTCCACGATGAGCAAAGAAATGTTCTTTCTTGCTCGCTGAGGCAAAGGCACTTACGGGAAATTCACCAATCTGTCATCAGCTCTGAAATCATTAAATCATCTCCGTCCCAAATGTTGCTCCTCAGGCACAGCGACAAGGCAGCGATAATGATTCCAGCCGAGGCTGCCTGAGAAATATCACCCACTTAGAAGGTGTTAAAAACCCTCCTGCAGGTTCAGAAGCAGATGATGATGTTCCTCTGAGCTGATCTTTGCACTTCTTCCTCTGCTGCTTCAAACTGTGAAGCCTAAAGACACGAAGACCTTCATTAGTTCATCACCTCTGACCTCAAAGTGTCACAGTCTGTGGCTGCTAATTGCTAATTACTTATGGTGCTCCCACACCGCATAGTGCCGCCTCGACTCTACTCTACTTTACTCTACTTTACTCTACTCGGCACCGCACCCGGTGTGTTTCCACCGCATAAACTCTGGTGTGCAGATGTTTGTTTGTATTGTTGTCACATTTACCCTAGCCGCTGCTAGCTAACAGCGTCTCGGCAGCAGCGCAGCGCGGCGCCGGATGAGGCCCCGCGGACACGGCTGAGCGTTTCTGTTTCAGTTTTCAGGTTCAGTTTCTTTATTGTCATTGTTCTAAACAACGAGACGTTGGTCAGAGTATCTGACAGTTGACGTCACATCACAAATAAAGTGCAACAAACAAGTCTCGCCCATGAAGTGCCTAGTGTCAATCAACAGTATAAACAGTAGTATCAACAGTGAATAAACAGTAGATGTGGCACCAGGTACTTCTTTACAACAGCCAAACAACCAACACGATGTGGTGACATTTTACAAAACTGTTGCATGAATGAGCATTAATGAAGGCTTTACTAATACATTAATCATGATAATGACGTCATTAGGAACTAGATTATGATGTAATGTTTAAGTAATGCCAAATCACACATGATTTATTATTAACAACTCAATCTAACTGATCAATGAGCAAGGACTTAAGTAATAAAACATCAGCAATACTTTTACGTTTTGACTAAAGGTTGAATGTTGGATTACACGTCCTTGTTGATACACAGACCAAGTGTGGGTGTCAACGAGTTCATTCTTCCATGACCAGTTTGACCCAGCATTCCCATCAACCTTCAGAGTTGCATCATGTCATTATATCCTGTTGGATTGTTCAGGAAGCAACTCGTCAATCCAGTTCAGTCGTCAACAAGTGACTCAAACACAAGAGCTTCTATGTCGATTGTTGCAAAGTTGATGCAGCTCCAATGACTCAATGTCCTCTGTCATGTACTTTCACAGTGTCCTCTCTCTATGCCCTCTCTCCATGTCCTCTCTCAGGTCCTTTCTCGTTGTCCCCTCTCCATGTCCTATCCCCATGTCCTCTCTCCATGCCCTCTCTCATTGTCCTCTCTCAATGTGTTTTCTCAGTGTCCTCTCTCCATGTTCTCTCTCAATTCCCTTTCTCAAAGTCCTCTGTCATGTCCTTTCTCGGTGTCCTCTCACCATGTCCTCTCTCCATGTCCCCTCTCCATGTCCTATTCTCATGTCCTCTCTCCATGCCCTCTCTCAATGACTTTTCTCAGTGTCCTCTCCCCATGTTCCCTCTCAATTCCCTTTCTCAAAGTCGTCTCTCAATGTCCTCTGTCATGTCCTTTCTCGGTGTCCTCTCACCATGTCCTCTCTTCATGTCCCCTCTCAGTGTCCTCTCTCAATGTCTTCTCTCAAGCCTCACTCTCAGGAATGTGCAGGGCTGCCCTCATTCTGGAGGCACTTCAGGCTGCACTGCCCTTAATTCTAAGATTTTCAGGGACAAGCTTGCTAGCAAGTGCTATCCCAGAATGCTTTGCGAATCTAGATCAACTCATAGAGAGAAGTGGCGGAAATGTGTTTTCCTTGTTACTCAAGATCTGTAAAATAAATACATAAATAAATATGTGAATCATCAGTCAGTCACTCACCTCACCTTCCATCTTCTAGTTGGTTTGCTTCTCCTCTTATGCTTACTTCTGCTGCTGTCGTGTTTCTTCCTTCAGATTTAGACGCTCAGTTTTCTCTAACTCGAGCACAGCGCGTCCGGGCCGCCATGTTTCCTGAGACTCTGGTGGAGGGGGAGGCGGCCATGCCCGTCCAATCGGATCCTTCGCAGCAGAGCAATGTGCAGCGGCTGGCCGAGCCGTCCCAGCTGCTCAAGACGGCCATCGTCCACCTGATTAACTACCAGGACGACGCGGAACTGGCCACCAGGGCGGTGCCAGAGCTCACCAAGCTGCTGGCCGACGACGACCCGGTACCCGCTCACATCTACACACTCATCACTAACACACACGTTCTGTCTCACACACCATCGCGGGCTTCAGTGTGGACGCAGACACGCCGTTCATCTCAGGAACCAGGAACGCTCAAATATATAAATATATAACATAAATAAAGTCATCACAAAGCTCAGACCACATTCCTCAAATATGAGTTTGGAAATGAAATGTCACTCGGATGTCAGTCAGGAGCAGCTCGGACTTAGATGGGAGGTGAAACATTTTCACTATGGTGTCTGTGGTCTTCCAGTCAATGTGCACATTACGGTGATGCTGCAGAACTTGATCATTTAGTGTTAGCATATTAGCATGTTAGCATAGCCCTGTGCAGGCCTTTGGCTGCATTCGTTACTGGCTACATTTCCAGTCAGTCAATATTGGGGTTAAGGTCCATGTTGCGGTTAGTGAAACGTGACTAAGGCGTTTCCATGGTGATCAAACAGGGTTGTTCCTGTCTCCATGGTGATTGTAACTAATGGTGATATGGCGATCAAAGCAGGCACGCACGGAGAAGGTCTGCTACAAACCCTGCTTGGCGTAACTTTGCGCTCCCCTTTTTGTGGATCTGTCTATCCTGCTACTTTCTAGCGTCTCCAAACGCCAGGATGTTTGTGTCTTTCATCACACTGATGAAGTGATTGGTTTCCTCCTCACTCCAAAAGTGTGGCGTGGTGTTGCTCTCGCCTTTGGCCATGTTTACAAGGAGTTCCTGGACTCCAAAGACCAAGATTCCTTGCTGATAGAACATGAACACAACACTAATTCATCTTCCTTTTGATGTGGAGATCCTGATAGGAGGAGACATCATCACATGTTCACCTCAGAGAAGGAGGAACCAGGGGGGAGATCAGGGGTTTTATAAACCGCCGGGTCACTGGTGTTTACATGTCCGCGCCCAACCGGGTCTTTGCTAATATTCCAGTTAGAAAAGGCTTATTGACTGCATGGAAAAATAGTCATATACTGATGAATGAGCATTTATGTCTGCCACCATTTCTGTCCATTAGGAGTTTCAGCTAATCAAACATGTCTTGATGTGTGTTTAAACACACAGGCTAAATGAGGTCTCAAGCGAAATTGCCACAAAAGAAAGAGGAATATTTTAACCCTTCACAGGCCAGTTTGTATGATGCAGCCCTGGTTGTGAGAAGGAAGCAGGCAGACTCAGGAAAAGCATTGAGGTCCACATGAATGTTCTCAGCATGTGAAGGACAAACAGCCTCAGACTGTTCGGCACCTTCTAGAGTGTTTTGGTCTACAAGAACCCCCCCTCAACCTGCTCTCCCCTCCAGGTGGTGGTCAACAAGGCGGCCATGATCGTCAACCAGCTCACCCGTAAGGAGGCCAGTCGGCGGGTGCTGGTGCAGTCACCCACCATGGTGGGCGCCGTGGTGCGGGCCATGACCACGGCGGTCGACATGGAGACGGCTCGCTGCGCTGCCAGCGTGCTGCACAGCCTGTCGCACCAGAGGGAGGGGCTGCTGGCCATCTTCAAGTCCGGGGGGATCCCGGCCCTGGTCCGCATGCTGAGGTAGACCACAACAGCATAGGTCACTGGCACGCACGCACACACGCGCACACACACACACACGCACACAAATAATTATGGGAATTATTTTTGTCATATTTTTTCATAAAGTTAAGTAAGTTACATAAAGAAACTGCCATTTAGAGGGTTAAAATCCCCCCAAATAATTAATATTTGATGTTGTTTTTAAAGTTGGAAAAAATATCAATATATGATATTTTCACAGCAGTTAGAGACTAATTTTGTCCCCAGGAACTGATAAAAGAGTTTGCTCCTCCATCTGAGGCTTGAATAATAACAATCATTAAATCCTCCTTGAATTGCATTTGATAGAAATTATATTGAGTTTTTGTATTTTTCGATTAAAATACTGTGGAGTTACGTAAAACAAGCATTTAGAGGGTTAAAATCCCCCAAATAATTAATATTTGGTATAAAATTATATTTCAGGCTGAAGTTGATTAAAAAGATTGACTCATTGAAAGTGGAAAAAAAATATGAATATAGTTTTTAGGAAAGGGACGTCTTTGGTCCTGAGGGATGATTGAGAACGTTTTTTAAGGAACTCTGAAGGGTTAAATAGGGGGCGTGGCATGTGCGCTCAGTTCCCATTGAGACGCCTAAAGGAAATGTTGGACTCGTCGTCTGTATTTGCTCTCCGTGGGAAATCCGCACATCTCCGCACGCGAGGCCACGGGTTGTGATCTCTTGGCGCTCTCCACATTTTCTTTCTCAGAGCTGCCAGTTGGGGAGACGTCTCTCAACTGTGGCGACGTCGACTTTCGGGTCGAGGCTATTGGTGACAAAAAGAGGATCTTCTGCTGTGGGGATTCACCACGGCAACCGATGACTGAGAGGCAGAGGCTGCATTTAAAGGCAGCTGACGTGGAGATGAGGAGCGTAGGAGACGATGACTCACTGGCATACGTTGTTCCACGCTGACAGCTCGGCATTTGAGGAACCGTTACTGAACAAGAAACGCTGGTCGAGAAAAGAAAGGAGGCAAAACAGCGAAAAAGCAGAGATGGTTTTCATTAACCCTTAAGAGTTCGTTGAGAAAACTTTCTCAATCATCCCCAACTTAACTTTCTACTCAGGAGTAGAAAGTTAATATCCTCCCTAAACACTGTAAAAATAACATATATTAGTATTTTTTCCACTTTGAATGTTTTTAGTCAATTTCAGCCTGAAATATATATCAAATATTGATTATTGGGGGAGATTTTAACCCTCTTAATGCCAGTTTGTTTATTTATCTCCACAGTATTTTAATTGAAAAAAATTACAAACACTCAAATGGATTTAGTTTTTATTATCATTAGAGCCTCCGATGGTCATTGATTAGGAGCAACTTTGAATCTGAGGCATTCCGATTTTTTCAGCATTCAAAATGGCAGAAAGTAAAAAGTGGTCTGGACAGAAAACGCCCTCAGGAACTCTTAAGGGTTAAAGATGTGGAATTAAAAAGCACTTCAAAGGTAAATAGGATAAAAGTGAGGCAAGATTCAACATTTTGGGGAATTAAAAGAGAAAAGTCGACACTCGACAGGCCGAGTTGAGCTGAAACACGGGGAAGCAGGCGGCCGGCGAGCCAGCCAGCCTTTCACTTTAATACCAAATTTGTGGCCTTTCCAACCCACAGCCGGCGTCGCCCAGCTAATCCCCAACGCCGAGGCTTAACAGAGGACGGATAATTCATACTCATAATTGATTCTGCGGCTTAATTCGCTTAGAAAATGAAAAGAAATTGAATAAGAAATAAAAAGCTTCTCCGAGCTTCAGAGGGAGCAGCAGTGTGTTTTCCATGAACCATCAACAAGTCCGTGTTTGTCCCTCCTTCACCTTCGTCCTCGTCCAGTTCACGTCCACTTCACCGCGACTTCCTGTGAAGCGCCCGCGGTTCGTCACTGCGTCTTTCTGGGAGTGGGAGTGGGAGTGGGAGGTCCTGGCCCGAGGCTGGCTGCACGTGTCTGCACAGGGGTGTTCAAAGACGTTTTGAAGGGCAGGGGCCAAAGACATGGCGCCCACAGCGCGTTGTGGCCTCTGAAGAGGACACCTATACCTGTTTGCTCCACCACCACAGGGGCTGTTAGTGGGTTTTCCCAACCAGGGGGGCACTAAAGTGCACATTTTTGCCTCCCAAGAGGGCATGTTACCATGTTTAAACCAGCCAAGAGGGCAGTTTAGTGTGTTTTACCAAGCAGGAGCGCACTTTAACACACATTTTTGCCTCACAAGACACTTTGTCCTGTTTTAACCAGCCATGGTCTTATTCAGGTCAAAGACTACAATTTGTCTTTGTTTGTTTCATTCAATAAACTTCCACACTCATTTCATGGGGTTAAAAGGAAAAAGATGTATTAATAGGCAATGATAAGAATGATTTCCTCCAAAGATTCATGTGGAATTCATTATTCGTAGAATGAGCCACACAGCTGAATGTGTGGGTGACCAATGTGCCAAAATCCCTCAAAGAAAGCTGGGAAATATTAATTCAGTCAATCATTTCTCCACTTTGATAAAACCGTTTGGTGTTGTATTTTATACCGTTGGAAAGCCTGATTAATCACCTTTACAACGAGGTACAACGAGGTACAACTACAACTTACGAGTTGTCCCTCGTTGTAGAGGCGACTAACCAGGCTTTCCATTGTCGTATCGGGTTTAACGGTTGTACATTGTTGGAAAGAGCCAACAGTTTATTTATCTATTTATTTTTTTATTTTTTCATTTTTTTAATGGCTAGTAAGTTTGGGGGCCAGAGCTGTGAGGGCTGAGATGGACCGAGTCTGTCTTCAAAATGTCTCTGTGATGTCTCAGTAATTGCTTCTCCAGCTGCAGGTTTTTGAGCCAAAATGTCACACAGACACACACACACACACACACACACTCACACTTCAGCTGCTCGGTGATGGAAGGTGATGTTGTGAGCAGCAGCAGCAGCAGCTACAAACGTGTCGCGTCGTGACGCGCGGCGCCCTGATGTATTGGTGGCTGTCAGAGGTCAATCAAGGTTGCGTGTTGCTTAATGCCGCTTGAAATGACATCATTTGAAGAAATCTCAGCGTCCCCCTCCTCACTCTCTGTCTCGTTGTCGCAGCTCGCCGGTGGAATCGGTTTTATTTTACGCCATAACGACTCTGCACAACCTGCTGCTGCACCAGGAGGGCGCCAAGATGGCGGTGCGGTTGGCCGACGGCCTGCAGAGGATGGTGCCTCTGCTGAAGAAGAGCAACCCCAAGTTCCTGGCCATCACCACCGACTGTCTGCAGCTGCTGTCCTACGGCAACCAGGAGAGCAAAGTGAGCCGGCGCCACCCTCTGGTCACACACGCTCGCTGCATCATGACGCCTACTTCCTGTTTCCTGTTTCTTCCCAGTTAATCATCCTAGCCAATGGCGGTCCTGAGGGTCTGGTGTTCATCATGCGGAACTACAACTACGAGAAGCTGCTGTGGACCACCAGCCGCGTGCTCAAGGTGCTGTCGGTGTGTCCTAGCAACAAGCCCGCCATCGTGGAGGCCGGTAGGTCCCGAGCACCGAGCGCCGGTATGGACCCCTGGTATGGACCCCCGGGTCCCCCGAGTCTCACCTGTTCCGTGTGTTTGCCCCCCGGTCCAGGTGGCATGCAGGCTCTGGGTCAGCACCTCACGGGTTCCAGCCAACGCCTGATCCAGAACTGTCTATGGACCCTCCGCAACCTGTCAGACGCTGCCACCAAACAGGTTCGTACCAGAACTGGTGACTCGCAGCCACGGCTACTGCAAATATTACCACTGTGGTACTCAGTGTTGGGAAGGTTACTTTGGAAATGTAGGGGGGAGTGGACAGTCAACAAGTTACCCTGTTGAAAATGTAATAGTAGTGTAACCATTTCAATTACTTTCTCAAAGTAATGTTACTAATTACATTTGATTACAATTTGATTGCTTTTCTTAATTTGGAATGAATGCTCTCAACTCAACTTAACCATTTTCACATTTTAACCCCTGATAGTGTCGACCTTTCAGCAGTACTTACGACTCCATAAAGACCATAAGATCACAAAAGACTGTTGGAGCAGCTGTTTAGTGCACACTTACCCTGACATTTTTTGGGCTCTTATCTGCTGTTTGTACGGAGTGTTTTTTGTATTTCCAACTCAGGAACGTAGTCTTGCGCGCCTTTGACATTGTTGCTGACTGTCGTTCTGCTAACAAGTCCATCGAGTCTCGCAGCAGAATGTCACATGACCACAGAGAGACACAGAAGTAGAGGTTCCCGAACATCTTCAGATCCTGCTTCATTTTGGCCCTTGTTGGTAAAACAGCCTTCTGTGAAATGCTGGGCGCACACATGCATGAAGTTCTGTTGGAGCATTTCCAGCAAAAATAAAATGCAGCGATCGGCTCCTAAGAGGTTCAGCTGAAGGAAGTGAAAACATACTTTGGTGCTCGTTGATGCAGCCGACGACACGGCGGCGCCTCAGCTTCTTTCCTTCCTCTGCCATGTTTGTTAGCGACGGTTTGCGGTAAAAACAATGGCGGCCGCTCTGTGATTCAGGGGGGGAAGGGGGGTCTCGCCTGTCTATCTGGGGGGCTGTACTGTGCTGGTGGACAGCAGCCTCCACTACAGCCGGGGGGGAGTGGACAGTGACCTCCACCTCACAACGTCTCCACGGCTCAGAAGAGCTCCTTTCAGCTCAGCGGGCAAAAGGTGGAGAAAGCAAGTAAATGAGGGGACAGAATTTTTTCACCTTTGGGCCTCGTGCTGCCGTCACTCCCCAACTCTGGTTTCACTGTACCACAAATACTTTAAATACTGCCTGTGCTTTGTAGTAGGGAGAGTGATCCAGTATTCAGTATGGGTATCAGAAAATGAAAGTAGAATCTGCCTGGTCGGAGGGATGAGCCGAGCATTAGCCGTGGGCCGCGAGACTAGCATGAAGCTACTTCTACAGTTTCCTTCTCTGTGTTTGCTCCTCAGAGTTGTTTAGGACTTTGAAGGTTAGATGATCAGATGGTGCAGAGTCCGTCACAAAGACTGTCGGGCTGGTGCCGCTATCAGAACCTGGCGCGGGTCAGCCGCTCCGACCTGCTCTCTAACCTGTAAAGCAAAGCTCTCCTCTCCTTGGTCTGTGACTCCAGGAAGGCCTGGATGGTCTGCTGCAGATCCTGGTCACCCAGCTGGGCTCGGACGACGTCAACATGCTGACCTGTGCGACGGGGATCCTGTCCAACCTCACCTGCAACAACTCACGCAACAAGGTAGCCGCGCCCAGACCATGTACACCATGTACACCACCCACACCATCGACACCATCTACACCACCCACACCGTCTACACCACCCACCCCATTTACACCATCTACACCACCCACACCGTCTACACCACCCACACAGTCTACACCACCCACACCATCTACACCACCCACACTACCCACACCGCCTACACCGCCTACACCGTCTACACCACCCACACCATCTACACCATATACACCACCCACACCATCTTCACCATATACACCATCCACACCATCCACACCACCCACACCACCCACACCACCCACACCACCCACACCACCCACACCACCCACACCATCTACACCACCCACACCATATACACCATCTACACCATCTACACCATCTACACCACCCACACCATCTACACCACCCACACCATA
>CAESWR010000078.1:293427-313441 GCA_903171835.1 Mullus surmuletus | reverse complement strand
TGAATATATCCAACATATCTCCTCTCATTAAAATGCACTTGCACTATAGAAGCAGTGCCTTCTTTCTGAGATATTTGGACTATTAAAGCGATAGACAAGCTAAGTGCTCACGGCACAGGAGTGTCCTGCAAGAATCTCCAACTCCTCAAACATGGAACACATGTTGGAGTTAATGCTGTAATCCACTGAGCTGCAAGGACGTTGCTGTACTGATCAAATGCCCAACCTAAGCGAGAATGGATGAGTAGTTTTAGTGGGCGATTAGGCTAATGCAACTTTAATTGGCACAGGCGAGCTCGTATTGTTAAGCTTTGCAGATCTCAAAGGTAGAGGTGGGGTGGTTGAAATCTCCAGGGTGTCACCATACTGATAACACGTCTCTGCAATGCTGAGCTTTCCAGAGCGAGTGGTGAATTTCAGCTGAATATCTTCTTTGTGTAATTTTGATATACATTAGGGGAGCTGAAGTATTTTGGCTGGATCCGAGCAAGAATCATTGACTTGCTGAAATGTAATGGCCTGTGATTCACCAGGGAAGGCAGAGTGCAATATTGGAAATGATGTTTGTTAGTTATTCAGATCCTAAATATTATTTAAGTTGCAGGTGAGTACAGATTTGCAGTATCCGTCCTTTTGGGATATCTCTTTTCACCTGTGGCAAAAACAATATGTGAGTGCAATAAACTGTGTAGGTTCAGGTACTTGAATCACTGACAAATCTTGTAAAGTAATCCCACAGAACGAGTCAATATTTGTACATTTGTCTTTAAACTGAACAAGTTAAGTGTCTCAAGCAGGGGGAAGGTCTAAGCTGAACTTTGGATGTGGAGTCTGTTATAAGGAGCTGTGTTATTTTTGTTTCCCCAGTAATTTGCAGGGCTGATGGCAAGCACTTTGCTGCAGAAATAACCTGTTGATCACACAAGCCCCGAGGCCCGAGGCAATAATAAGATAAACATCAGCTGACACAGAGAGGACAAGACCAGTGGGAGATAAAGAGGAAGGGAAGCATTGAGGAAAGAAGGGCATTTAAAGGCAGAGTGAACCTTTGTTGAGATGCCAGTCATTTTTGAATGCAACTAATGATGCCAGTCATTTTGAAACGCAACGAAAAGCATGCATACTTTGATATTCTTCTGTGCGCAAATGAAAAAGGAAAAAAGTGGAGAAAGTACATTAAGAGGGTGATATGATTCATTATAGGGTGGACACAGGTGGAAAATGCAGACCTTATTCATATGTGAGTAACTCAGCCATGTCATTCCAAGGGCTTACCAAAAACCAACTAGTGCCACAGCTGCCACCCTGAAGCCCCTTGTTCCAAACTGGGCCTGAGTTTGCTATCCACAAGCCCGCCAAATCCAAAGGAAGGGAGGGATGTGATAGTGTGATATTTGTCATGCAAGTTCTACAACATGAGCCCACTCAACCAAACACAAGGCAAGAGGTGATACATGATTGAATATTTCAAAGATGAAATGCAGCCGTGTGTGAGTGTGTGAGAGTGAAAGTCTGACAGGGGAGGGCCTGAGGTGATGCCAGTAGTGAGCGATTAGTAAATGACCCCCCTCGCCTCTCGTTGTTGCTGGAGAAATAACTGCGACTCTGACTTTCACCACCCAGCTTTAACAGAGGTTTGTGTGTGTGTGTGTGCGTGTGTGTGTCCTCCAGGGCTACCGAGGGGAATAATGTGGTTTCTGTATCTACGGAGAAAAAGGGCAATTGTGTGGATTTGCCCTTTATTGCTACTGCCAGAGCTCTACTTGGTGTTTGAAGTATAGCTGCAAGGGAGGAGTGGTGTGTGTGTGTGTGTGTGTGTGTGTTTGCGTGTGTGTGTGTGCGTGCGCTTGCTCAAGGACTCGGGAGTGTTGTATGTATAGCATATTCCTATTTGTGCCTGCGAACAATATATATCTGTCCCTGAGTTTGTGTGTGTCTCACTCCCACCTACACACACACTACAGTATGAACATTTAGCCACATACTGGTAACATGTGTGCTCTCATTGGGTAATAGTGATATGATTCTATCTAAATGTCCTCTAGCGCGATAACAGGGAATGATTTTCGGTGACTAGTGTGTGTCTCTTTCAGTACATGATAGGGATTCATTTCTTGTCTGTGACATTGCAAACGAAACGGCTGTTTGTCTGCGATACAGTTTAGTATATCTTAATGTGGTCAGCCCGAGTATCTATGTGACTTGGGCTCTTCATTTTTTGAAAATATGTCACAAATATGCCATATAATATCCAACAAAAAGACAAAGTATTTTTTTTGTGCATTTAATGATAGGACACTGCAATTTTGAGAGAACATTGCACACAAACAGCACAGATGGGATGCAATAGAATATCCACTGTATGTGGGATTGCGTTGGCATTGACTATGCCATGTCATTTCTTGGTAATGCATGATCATGTGTTAAGAATCTTAAAAACTGAAACTATGCAGACATCAATAATAGCGTGCAGATATAATTTTCTTATCAAACATACATCGGCTTCATGTATCCTTAACTTATCCATAGGGGCTTTGCCTTTGTCTTTTTTTCCTTTTCAGTATCATTTCCAAGCCGATAACCATTACATTTAGGTGGAGTTTACAAGCACCTCTGGGTTGAGGCACTGACCTGATGGGTGCAGACACCTGTAACACCCCCCAAGTGGAGCCAGATGCTGATTTACAGCCTCAGTGATGCCTCAAGTCAAGCATTTGCTATAAGGGAAATACAAGTAGACATGGAACTAGGTCGTAAAGGGTAGGAGAGAGGGAGACGTCTCATCTGCTTCGTCACCAACGGGACAGGACCTGTCTTTGGTGTCACACGATAGATTCCATCGCTTTAAAATGACACGAGGGCTGACACTGTGGCGAATATTCCAGTATTTTGTGTTGTTTTGCTTTAATCTTTAATGAAAAAACTCTACTACTTTGAAAGCTACATCGGGAGGAATGTTGATTTGAAGACAGCTGTGGCAAAAAGAGTTTCCATTCTGTCCTTGAGGAGACTTGAAAAATCCAAATTGATTTGATTGCCAGGAACGCACCTGTCTCATTGGATGTACCCATTTAAATGCAAAGCACAATAAACAGCCATCGATCTTTACTTTGATTTATATTTTTTACAGATTCTTCTATTGCTTCCATTTTCCAGCAGGCCACCAAAGTCAAACACATTCTTTGGAAAGTCCATAGTGCATACGATTCCACTTTGAGCCCTAATCGGCGTCACTAGGGGGTTGACAGCCAACGATCAGCCGCTGTGCCGCTGTGAACACTGTCGAAGGATGTCAATCACACACGTCAGCTGACTTGACGGCCTGGCTCTGACAGTTCATTAGACCATCTGTCTTTCTCTCTGACTGTCTCACCTCCCCTAGATGGTACTGTATGTTCTCTCTGTCTGTCCTGGCCCACTGTGTCAGCAACGCATCTTTAGCACTCACTGAGCTGTCACTCATTGTGTCGATGTGTGTGTGTTTGGGTGTGAGGTGGAGACACGTGTCACAAACAGGAACCATGGAAGGTAACACAAACACGAGAGACTGCAATCCCTCCCTGCTATTACATGAGAGAAGTGATGTTATGGGTGTTGTGGCCTTTTTTTTTTTTTTAAACAAAATAAAGGACATGATTACAATTGTGATGGTCAAACAAGGCGTAAAAGTAAATGTATAGTTTCATTTATTGTCTTTATGATCTAGAATGAGGGGATTTATCAGGCATATTTAGTCTTGAATGTTTTTTCATCATTACTTCCCATCCAGTATGGGTGAACTGCCTGGTGTGAGCTGGTGTTTGATGAAAGAGGCCACCCACTGACTGATTACTTGATCAAATCTATTTGCTTCTCTATATATGGCATATTCAGTCACCTCTGTGTTTTTCATCCTCAGCCACTGGCAGATTAGCTGTGGGCGTCCTGCCTGTGATTATGGTCACCTTCAAAATGAATCCCCACCTAGCATGTTAGCATGAGCGAGTATCCCACTGCTGCAAAAAGCAGAGGGCTAATTGACCTGTGAGCTGGGAAAACGGGGGTGGGGGCATATGATTATTCGAGCACGGAAGAGGTCGCAGCCAAAGCAAACACTGGTTTAAGAGCGTGAAAATGGAGCATGGAAACCTAAATTGGAATTGAAGAAAAATCCAATCTCTCAGTGGGAAATCTCTGCCAAAGCAACAAGTCTTGCACAGCCAGGTGAAGAAAAGGGGAAATGTAACCCACAATTAGTAAAATAATCGTCTATTTTACTTTTATTTCTAAATGCTATTTGAGAGACTGTTGCAGTGAGGTTTATTTCTTGCATTTATTGGTGCAAGGCGAGGCTGTTCCCCAGTCACTGTGTCAGAGTTAAACACCTTTCCATGCGGGAACACAAGCTGCAAATCATTTGTCAGGCAGCCGTGAATTACCGTCGCAAAAGAATGATAAGATGTAGAGATGAAAAATAAAAGACAAGGAAGCATCCCACTGTTCTCAAGAGCCTGATATTGTAGACATGTGTCGGATGGAGCAGAGAATTATCCCCTCAAGAGAACACGTATCGTATTTGCGTTTTAGACACAAAAAAGGTTCCAAGGTTGACTGTGTTGAGAGAGGCAACACAGCATCAGCAAGGGTTGCCTTAAGTCTGTGTAGTAATAAAAACATATTGATTAGCATAGATTTAACAGATGACTTTTCACAGTGCAGAGTACTAAATCCTCTCGTCTGAATTACCTGCCAAAAGCGAGGGCAGCCTGCCACTGAGTCTTCAGCCCAATAGAAAGCTCTTTCCTTGTCCATACATGACAGATTTTTAATCAGTTCAGTGTTCCTAACCCTCTGTGTTGGCAAGTTGGCCCAGGGGTTCCGACTATGTGATTATAGCTGCCTTCAAAGTGTAGCTAATTATGTTAGCGTGGACTACTAATGCACTGCTTTTAATTTGAATTGCCAGCTTCACTGAATCATAACTGTTAGAGCTAATTATCAAAGGAGAAGAGGCCATACATCATGGCGAGGGTGGCACAAATGCTGCCGGCTTTTAGTACCTCACCTGTGCTACCCAGGAGAGAGAGAGAGTATGGAGAGAGCAAGGGATGTTTAAACATAGAAGCGTGTAGCCAAGATCCTTCATGAACCCGTATTGTGTACACAGTCTGAGCAAGTAATTACGAAGTGAAAGCGACTTTCCACAGGCGACATGTTGATGGTGCGAAAGGAGAAAATTGCAGGTAAAAGTAATGAAGGTGACGCTCTCTGAGCATGCTCACAAACTGACATGACCTGTTTAAATTATAAGATTGGAGTAATAATCAGTGGCTGCTTTCAAAAAGGCTAATAAAACCCATATTGTGATTTATGTATGATGATAAAGATGTTATATAAACTTGCCGTCTACTCGGTCCAAAAGTTTTTGCATCTGTATTCTGATCTCATTTGAGGTGCTCAAACTTTTGCTTAAGACTATTGCCGGATTTTACATTAGCGGCGGTATTTCAACCCAAAATGAAAATTCATTTGTGGTGTGCTGTGTGCTCAACATGATCACCCACCATTCCAATGGCACAGTTGGGAAGTAGATAATGATGTGTTCTAACACTTTAATTATTTTTGCAAGAAATTCTCGTCCCTGCAATCCTGTGATGCTGGACCCTGTATGCCTTATATGCACAGAAGCACAAGAATGCCCCTCTATAGATGTCCATGTGCATTGCAACATGTGTTCTTTCATGCAAGCAAAAATTAGTGCCGAACAGGTCTGTGATGGCGAACTGCCCAGAGATTGATTAAGCATGCTTGAATTACAGACTATAAAGGCAATTGTGTGAAAAGGGCACTAACAGAATATAAATAGCTTTCTGATTGAGATGTTTGTGTCACTGCTTTATAATGACAATGATTATATGGAACCGTAATGTTTTTCTGATGGCTCTGTATCTGCTTGTAATTGAAAATCAAATAAAATGCATCACAAATTCATCTCACTGCTTACTTGAAATAATAAATGCAACTCTGCAAATGAGATGCTGATGTTCTCTGCAATATAATACAATGACAGTATTATCGTATGAGAATTTGAGTCAGGCTTAAGTGTGGATTGTAAATGTGTGGCATGGCAAATGTACAGTAAAACAAATACTGATGAGTATCCATGATGTCAAAGGTATTTGGGCAGCTTTTCCATCAGCTGTTGTGTAATAGCGACAGCCATTGACTTTGTGCTAATTTAATCAGCGAGCGTTCTCATGAAATTCACAGGGGCAAGGCGGACGCTGCGAAAGAAAAACTTGCATCCCCAGCTACTCGGCCTTTCCAGATCAATTGAAAAGCAGCTTTGCCACGTAGTGAAATGGGTGGGAACCATATCTGCTAAATATCTGCTAAAACAGCATGCAGTGATATTTTCCATGATGATATTTTCCTAGATGTTTGCTTGAAAATTGAAAAGAGAAAAAAAAGGCATTATTTTATTCATTTAACTGATTGGACCATATATCAATCACGATAAGTGCAAGGTATTGATTGCTAAGGCTCTCTCATGCGGTGGACCTGTGCACTTACGTGTCTCAGCTCTCTGCACTCCAGTATGACTTACTGTGACCCCCCTGCTTCTCCTTCTCTATCATTCACAGTGTTTATTTAAATTTTTTGTCACGCTCGTTTTCCCCGACTGCATGCCAAAGGTGCCCTCTCTCTACATACTTCACCTCTTTTCATCTTGATTTCATGTTCACTCTCGTGTTTGGCGGTTTATTTGTCACCGTAATTGTATAATTATAACTGTAAGTGCACTTGCCACTGAGCCACCTGTCGCTGAATGGACATTATAACACATGGCTGACTACCGTTCTGCCACCGAACGTTGAAATTAACATTGCTTGATGTTTTGTTGAAGTAATTTGCGACCCAATCATCACCCTCGAAGCAACCAGGACACACTTCTTCTCTCTGGCAGGAAGTGTAACATATCCTGGCCTCTCTCCAAATTGATTCAAATGCATTCTGTCTGCTCTGCCCTACTACTGTGTTAATGGGATATGGTTTTTACTGCTGATCTTGACCCATAACCAATTTTCCTGAATGGCTCTCTCTATGTCCTCGTAACTGCTGATGTGCGAGGTTCCTCAAAACTGAATGGAGCGCTCACCGGAGTTAACTTGACGCACAACCGCCCCGCCTTGCTCCCCCACTATAATCAGGAAAGTATTCTCAATACGTACTGTTGATCTTTGAGAGAACTTGTCTTTTTAATTCGTCTTTTGTTTTGCTATTGCCTCAGTCCATCGCTATATCCAGGATTAGTAATCGGAGATGGGGAGCCCTTATCTGCTAGCTTAGGTAGAAAGGTTTGCTTTGGGAAAGCAGATTTGGCCCCTGAACTGTCAATGGAACATGGACATGTGAATATATACTGTAAGTGTTTAAATCAGTTGAGCTTTCAAGTCAGTAAGATACGACCAATGCCAAAGTGCTACAAACCTGTAACCTTCCTCACGGCCAGCAGAGGTCAGCATCTGTGGCTTCAAAAAAGAAGTCCTCGTAATCGCCGAGATTTGCTTGATGGCCTGATTCAGTAAATGTTTTATTTTTAGTTTTTTTAATTTGCAGTTTGCACACTTTGAACTTATCAATTAGCAGCCACTGTTAACCCTCGTGCCCTGAGCACAAATACCTTTTAAATTTGGTAATTTCATTAAGTAGGCTACCCAACTATGGCGGTATGTAACTTAATTTTGTCATAACAGACTCATCTTCGCTGAGCCAATAAATCAAGTGTATCTCAAAGCCTAAAAGATTTTTTGAAAACATTTATCAGTTGATATGTAATCAACCTGAGGCGTATTCCAAGAGTCTATATCCAAGGTGGCATATTATTAATTTAATATGATAAAAACGAAGAAATGTTTGTACTACAAATGTATATAGAAAGGTATCATTTCTCTCTCTCTCTCTCTCTCTCTCTCTCTATATATATATATATATATATATATATATATATATATATACATTGTACATTGTATATATATATACATTGTATATGTATACATATATGTGTACATTTGGAGTATATCATTTTGAGTAGTGTATGTTTTCACCGCAGCTCATTTAACTGGGCCTTTCTCACAAGAGCTGATGTGATCGACATTTATTGAAACCCAACCCGAATACACCTGCTGCCGTCAGCAATATTGTATTTGCAGCCAGTAACTTGGTTTTTGTTGAGGATCTGCAATGAACTTTTTGGATTTGGCCCACAGCACCAGCTTGCTCCAAGAATCTTTCCAAAACTTGAGAGAGACACTTTTGACCTGACATCAGTTCACCATCTTATATTTTCACCCCTAGCCCATCCCTTTACCTTTCTCCCTCCATCCCTTTCACTTTGCATATTGCTCATATGTCGCTCAAGGTTCATAATCACAAGATGCCCTACACCTTGCATTCACCCCCAGGGGCCCATGAAGCCTCTTGCTGCGAGAGAAAATTAGTTTACGTTCAATTAGCATATTACTCCAATTAGTGCGCTACCCTTCGCCCCATTATCGCTAAAGTCTAATGAACAAAGGCTAATTAGAAATTAATCTGCCTCTATTCTTTTCTTTTTTTTTAAATACAGAAATGACCTTTGAACATGAACAAAGGATAAGAAGAGGATTTTGTTCAGAAAAATTAATCATTCATTGTTTCAAAGTAAGAAAGTCCTATCAGCAAAGGGCAAAAAACAAGGGCAACATTTCATATTAAATGGAAAAGATTAGCAGGTTTAGACGACCAAAAAAGTCGATAGCGGGAAGTGAACATTCTGAGCTAAAACGTTAACACCGCGCTGATAAGTTTGAGCTTGTCTTCTGAGTTTAAGTCTCTTTAAATGCTGTCAGACAGTTAATGAAGCAGTGCTTTGAAGGAAACCAGAGAGGGCGTTGATTTACTTTCTGAAACAGACTTATCTCCCTTGAACTTTAGAGTCGACCAGAAACTCTTTGTGCAGTTCAGTCCACCAGCGTAGTCGCGGAAAGGCAGCAAACTGATTTGGTCTTTATGGTCGAGTCTGGTTTATGAAGCTGTTAGGTCTTGTTTATTTTATCACTGAAAGGAAAGAAATTGTTTCTGTTGGCCTGCCCCGGTAATTAAATGATAATTAGAAAACAGCACATAAAAAGCCTCCGCATGAAAAGGTGCTGACACATCTCGGGGAATAATTACTGCGTGAGTTATAGTCATAACTGAGTCAAGATCACCCCACGTAAAGCTCCAGGATTAAGGAAATTATTGAGTGTGTAGCTTAAACATTTGAAACATGGACCATAAACACTGCCTTAATCCTCTCTTTAAAATTAATTTTAAAACTTCCACTCAGTGGAAGTCGAAGTGTTTCATATATCAACAGGAAGAGAGCACATAAAATGTTGCAGCCAAATCCAGTATAATAGAATCAACTGCTTTTTAACCCCTTGGAACTTCAAAAGTTAAAATAGTGGGTAACATTACTGGAATTGTTCACCCAAAAGTAATTGTGTCCATCATCGCTATGCTCCTGGAGGAGTGGGTGACATCATTGAGTCCGCAGAATACCTTGTCATTGTTCTGCTCCACTAGATTTGGCTTTAACACTTTTTCATATGTCCAGTTAAATCAGTTGGATTCATCATAACGAGATGTCGAACCTTTGGATTGAATCTCCTCAACATTTGTCAGGATATTCCAGTGTGGGCCAAAGAAGCAGGCCTCCCATTCTCAGCGAGCAGTGTTGCTGTGTTGTCGAAGCAGCACTAAGTACGAACGCCTTTGGCCATCTTGCAGATAAGATTTTCATACAGCCCCCCTCATTAATCCTATTTTGCATAATAAAAAGAAAGACGAATATCAAACATCTCATTCCATTAGCTATCATTGAATAGATACAGAACACACACAGAAACCACACATTTCCTTGATGGTAAATCACAGTAATGGACACAAATGCAGAGGGCATATTATGTAGATTATGACCTCATTTAAACAGCACCCAGCTTTGACTCTCTCTGATGCATTTCCATTTATGTCTCGCACACTGCCTGTAGTTCAATCTATCCATCTGTTTTTGCCATCTATACTTGGCCCCTCTGCCGGTCCTCCCTCAATCCATCCATCTGTGTATCGCTCCATCACTACATCCATTTATCCCCCCCTCTGGCCTTCCACACACCCACCTACCCCCCAATCCCCTGTGCCCTGTTACTGAGAGCAGCATATACACTCTCCTCCCCACAGGCAGGGATTACTCTGAGACCTTTGTGAAATATGAGGAGTGTTTCCATTTGTTGTTCACTAACATAAAAACAGCTTTGACACACCAAACATCCATCTATAATGATTTTTTTTGTTTTGTTTTGTTTTTTGTAATCCCATATCCTATCACATCCCTTGTCATCTCTTACAGTGGCCATTAAAAAAGAAACGATCACTCCAGTAAGTCCTTGTCATTCTTTAGGACTTGGTGAAAATGTTGAAAGAGAATGCTTGAGAATACCTCTCGCAAGAGGTCATTGTAGAGCATGTTGCAAGTGGGCATGAGTGGTGTATCTCCAAATACCGGAAACTCCATGGTGTGTCACTGGCTGAGCACTCGCCAGAGCTCATTCAGAGCTCCAGCTGTGCTGCCGGAGATTCTCGCACTCCAGCGTGCAGCAGTCTGCTGATGTCGTCATGGGAATATCAAAGAGCTGCAACACCACACTATGCGTGCCATGTCCCAATAGGTGCAATAAATGCACCTTATGTTATCTGCCTCGAGCGTGCCCATTAAGCCTCATTAAAGCCTCCATGGACCTCCGCACTAGTCGCAGAGGTCCTTCCGCACCTTAAGTACTGATATGCTGTCACTTGGCTCCCGCTATAATTTGTGTATTCCATTCTATTGATGATCATAGTAAGTGTTCTAAAGTATTACAGAGATGAGCCTCGTATCACTTTGTTGCTTTTTCTTATTGAGACTTCTCTTCGGTGTTAGCCTAGTCTTTGTCTGGCGCTAATATTAATCAATATATTTCACTCAATTTCTGAAATGAGAGCCATGATTCCATGACAGCCAACGGCATTGAATGTCAGAGGGGCAGCATTCTGCTCACAATTTGTGGTTTACAAAACAGTATTTTGTTCAGAAATTAGATAATGCATTCCTGACATGACAGAAGCTATGAGGAAATTGTGCTTCATCTCATGTTCATTTTTTTCATTCATCTTTAATAAATTGGCTCTGCAGGTGTGAGTGTGTCTTTTAACACTTCTTGCATCTCATGTGGGAGAAATTGGGATTTGAGGGGAGAAGTACAGAAAACAAGGATGCAATTAAGGTAATTGTGATGTGCCTCGGGCATGATGGTGGCCATTAAACTTTCCACTAAGTGCTTGTTTTATTAGGTGGAACTGACTACTCTCGGCAAACAACGGAACACAACTGATGAAGCTCTTCTGGAAGAGGAGCAAAATGTCAAGTTGTCGCAAAAACAACCTACTTTCAATATCATGACATAGATGACTGTGAATCTATCAAAACATTCACAATTAACACAAATGGAAGGGACTTCAATTATATCTCATATTGTACAGCCAAGTTTGAGTGCAGTGCTTATCAAATCATGATGTGGTAATCACATATCTTATGAATCCTAATAAGTGTGTAATGTAAGCATCTAAAAGCCACAGAGCAGTAAAGTGTCCATATACCGCATACAAGAAATTAACTTAATGAGACTTATATGAAATATGGAACACTGATCAGAGCTGTCAGACTGCTCATGCCTGCCTGCATTGCCAAAACTTGATGAACACACACACACACACACACACATACATATATACATCACTGAAAGCCTCAGAGTAGCTATCAGAGATTCACCTGTAATGAATTCACAAATCAAATCAGCTTCGACTGGACACAGATGGTGGCGGAATACCATCAAATCTTGGTTTGAGGATGAGAAGTCGGTGTGTATGTGCATGTGCAAATATGGTAGGGTGGCCATGAAAGGGAGACATGAACGCTGAACCAACCTATGTTTAATTGGATGTACCTCAGCTTGCAGCAATGACCCCATCCTCTCAGAAATGTATTAGCATCGGTAGTAATCAATACTCTGTGCAGCCAGAGAATGATTCATACTGTACCGACCGCTAGTTGAAATGCAGACATATTTGCCAAGCACACACACACACACAGAAGCAGACGACAGAAGTGCTTAGATCGCACCTCAATGTTGCAGCACACTACATTGTAATTACTAATAAATGTTTGCAGTGGAAATTAATGTAAAGCAATTTACAAGCATCTGAATCCATGACTCATTCATATATTCATATTGAATTTCTTTTTTCTCACTCACACATATACCACCATAAATAAGCCTTTCCTTTGCAGTGGCTGGCGAATGGAGACAGCACTGTCCGGCTGGTGCAGACAGTCAGAATCTCTCAGCCTGTTTAGTATGCCCATAATTTAGAAGTGGCCATTAATTATTATGTTTTGATATTATTACACTGAGGACTAATGAGTGGGACATGCAGCATGAGCTAAACTCTTTGTCTCCCTGATTGGTATTCAACTATCAATCATTAATGCGAAGATATGTTGTGTGTGACATTGTGATTCCGTCAATCTTGGCAGGGCAGAACGGCGGGCGTATCCTCAGGTGATGCATCCCCTGAAAGCCGTGTCACACTTGGTACTCAACGAAGATTTTTTTTTTTTTTTTTTTCATAATAATCCTCATAACAATTAAACAGTTGCGGGTTTGATGATTATAGTGAAATGAACCGGTCATGTTGCAACTGCTATAAACAATGGGCCGGATCAGATTCACTGCTGATTTTATAACTTCACAAAAATATAAGGTTGAAGAAACACTGTTTGAGAGTCCACAAGGACTAAAGTATTTAGAAAACTGGCATAAAATTAAACTTTTTTAAAACTTGAGGTTTTATCATAGCTACATTTCTTGACTGGATGTTTTGACTCATGTTGTCAAACATCTCTTTCATTTAATTAAGATACAGTTGATTCAACATGAACAACAATATTCTGTTACTTAAATATTCAAAGGGACATCTTCAGAAAATTAATATTCCATCCACTTCTGGTATGACTGAGTGTGGATTCCACCCAGGTTTAAATCTGCACATTAACAGCACCACCCACTTGCAAAATCCAATGCTATTGATTCACACATGAGGAGCACCTTTTTGCACATTCTCACGTCTTTGATGGCTTGTAAATATTCAGCAAGGTTGCCAGGCTCGTAAAGATTCTTTGGTATTTTGCTGTCGGGTAATGTCAGAAAGGTAGATTGCCGCGAATGCTGCCATGTTTCAAACACACCCGTCGTAAGGTTGGATGTAAGGAATCACCGTGGGGAAAATTTGACCTTTTCATGTCATAGCACTTATAATCAGATGCACCACCATCAGCAAGGGACATCCTCAGAGATTTATCAAGTTAATGGAGACATTACCCTGCAGCCCAATGTCCAGCGTTGTCATTGGCAAATGCCGCACGCAAACACTAGTTATGTTGGCTTCACCTCAGTGAAGTTGTTCTTTCACTTGACTTCTACAGCACGATACTTGCTTTGGATGTTGCCTATCGACTCGAGATCTATTCCTCCTCTGAAAAAAATGAATGGTGCAAGACAGGGTACATGTGCAGAAAGTTAATTTAACACTGTGTGGTGGAGGTGCTGGAAGCTTCTTAATGCTGTTGACAGCTTAATGCACTCTAATTTTTCCCAGCTAGTTCATGGCTAGTATATACTTCTATGATACCATTAACTCCCACATATGCTCCCTCTCTCTCTTTTCTCTCTCTTCTCTATCTCTTTTGCAGAACGGACACACAATGCAACTGACCTGTTCTTTTATGTTCCTTCATATGTTCTTTCTGTCTCTCTCTCGCTCTTGGCAGTCTCGCAAAAGGCTGACATTGGCTTGACACTTAGCTCATCAAGGTTCATTAAGCATTAAGTCTACCATGACAAGCACATGAGAAACACCCTTCGAGGTAAACTCATGAACCACAACAACAACAACAAAAAAAACTGGATTTCATGCCTTTTCACTTGTGAGTTGTGTGACTGGTCCTTTGAATGTCTAACCCTACGATTTCAATGATGTTTTAGGTACATGACGCAACTATGTTTTGTCACAGGATGGAACTTAATACCAGTGATATGGTAATGGTATAAACTTCCTATTTCTAAAGCGGTGTTAGGAGACAACTTTCTAAATGCAATGTCATCTTTTAGACTACGGACCGAGGTTATCTCAGCTGACTTAATTTCTCCAGGCGATTCCGCCTGCAGCATGCATTCCTTGCGCAGTGCAAAAGCCTGATTATCTCCGTTTGTGTGCATGCAGTGCTGGATGCCCGGGAGGATGCAGCCGGAGGATTCACTGCAAAGCAAACCGGTTTCTTGGATGAACTGCTGCTGACAAGAGGGTTCCTAGAGAAAGACCAGCATGGTAGATATTGATAATACATCAGGCATCTACTTCCCCTTCTTAGAAAAATAAATACTCCGTAGAGGTTTTGCATACATTCAGCGGTGTTGGCGCAGTGAGTGGAGCACATTATCTGGAAATCCTCTTTTTCAGATTGGAAATGCAAAAAGAAAAGAGTCAAAACAAGCACAAGTTTTAGCTATGTGGTCAGGGATTTTCTATTTTATCAGTCATCTCAATTTCTTTAGGTATATACCAATGAGTTTATCATGTTCCATCAAATGACTCACTCTGAAAGTACAACTCTGTTTTCACTACAAGTAAGAAAAAAACTATAGCGACATCATAGGAATCCTTTTTATACTTCTCATTTTGACAAAACAACAATCCGGCAATCAATTTTTCCTCTGTAGCTGAAGTATTCTCAGAAATTCGGGTTACTCAAATCTCTACCACCGCACAGAGTACTGGTGGCTCTTTTATGGATGTCAGCACAGTCTCATGATGTGTTAGCAGAGTTTCCTGAAAGGTCTTCGACTAAACTGAAGATGACTCAAATGAAGAAAAGCACAATGTGGGGAAAAAGCGGCAGATTTGGAACGATTGCATCATGCCGTTGTCTCACAGATGACACTGGTGGTGCTCGGGAAAAAAAAGGGAGGCAGTTGCGTGGACTTGGATGTCTTTGAGGATGGCTGACTCACATTGTCCCCTCACCCCTAAGCTACTGTCACTTCTAACGTTAAGTCTGAGAACTCCTTCCGCCTTTCACTTTGCTCTCTTTTTGACCCCCGTCCCTTATTCCTTTTAATGCCATCCTTATCCTGTGTCTCCTTCCTTGTCTGGTTTAAAATTTACGCCTCTGTTTTTCATTCCCCTTTAAGTTGTCTGTGCGGCATCTTTTATCCTCTCACCTGCCTGTTTAGCACACTTTCTCTCCCTCCCGCTCCCTCTTAAACCTAACTCTCTCTACCACTCACCCGATCCTTATTGTCGTCTGCTTTCTATCCATTAACCTCTGACCATTCCCATATTTCAACACCAGCTGGACCCTCTCTGATCTTTAGAGCAGTGAAGTGCAGAGTATGTGTACCCTAATATAAAAGTTACAAAAAAAAAAAAAAAACAAGAGATGTGATGTTTCAGTCCAGTGGCACACAGTAAAGATTTCACAGCCTTCATAATCAACTGGTTTCACTCTCCTGAAGGGGCACTGTGTAAAAATAGGTATTGGTAAAAATGTATTGCAAGACACTTTTGCTCACCCCTCTCTTTCAGAGCAGATCATTTTCCAGAGGCCAACCTTTGAGGACAAAAAAGAGAAGTGCACAGAACTGCAGTCAATATGAATTTAAAAAAAATGCAGTACAAGGTAGTACACATTTAGATATACTTTTTAATATCAATAGAAATAAAATTATTATTAAGTTTACTCTTTACTTACTTTAACCGTGTAGTACTACAATACTGTAAATTAAGAAGTTAATTGAAATTTAGTAGTGGTCTTGAACGAGATTTGCACTGGTGGAAACCCCTCAAACTTACACTACACCTGTAAAGAAACCATTTTAAATTCCATAGCTTAATTTCAAAATTCTATTATTTTTAAATAATTTGCTGAACTTTTAAGCAAAGAATTATCCTCCTAATTTAAGATGGCTATTTCAACACTTTAGACTGAAAACGTGTTTTGAAACTCCTAATAAAACAATAAATGCTCCCCTCCATTCATAATGTATTAATGGCTGGTCAGATGCAAGGTCTTTGTAAAACTAAAAATATTCAGTAAACATTCACGCTATTCAATTCAGCCTTTAAAAACCATAATGTCAGCCTTACTGGCTGATACAATACAAGTGTGTAACTATCTCCTAAGTTCTTTAAATGTGTGCTTTAGTGCTGTTGAGCATATCCTGTGAAAGCCAAGCTCATCCAGCATCCACATTATTAGTTCACAGCCACTTATGGATAAAGTGTGGTTGTGCTTTTATAAGGGCCCTCTGTCAGTCCCCTGGAACCACCATCCATCTTTAATTAGAATAAATATGACCAGCGTTTTGAATGGAAAGCACTTTGTTTCAAATCTGCTTATAGCTGCTTTGCTTGAGAGGAAGATTATTGTAAATTTCTTGTTCAATAAATGTCCTGTCATTGTCCATAAGAAATGCATCTGCTGGATTTAATTCAGCATGAGCATCCCTGTGTCTCCTGTGGCCGATATTGTGAAAGCAGTAAAAGAAGCTTTGGCAGTAGCAGCACTAAATGTTATGGCAGGTGTAATGAATGTTGCGGCACAACGGCTGAAGTGTTAATTCATAATCCTTGTTTTACTCACGGTAAGATTGTCTTGTAAATGATGATGTCATATGGCATGCTTAATTTGAGATACATTTGTGTGTGTGTGTGTGTGTGTGAACTCTAAACCTACCTGTTGGACAGTGATGTGTGGGTTTTGCACTGCCCCCCCTCTGTCACCGCTCGTCTGCTCAGAGTGGGTGGCAGAGCTCACTGAAGGAAAAGACAGACATTCTTTCAGAGGTTTTGTGAGGAATGTCATTGCAGACTATAGGGAGGAATAAATATGCTCTCAGTAATGAATACATTGCGAAGTTTCAACAGTTTAAAGTGCACATGAAATACAACAAGGTATTGCATTATCACATCAGGTGAAAAATGACATACTTATAAGTTGAGGTCACCCTTGCAGTGGTGAGCAATGCTTGTTTCAGAGATGGAAAAAAAGCTGCTAGAAAACATTATACATATTATGGGGTATTTAACATGACCAGTTTTGAAGGTTGGATTTTAAGGACTTTGAAATTGATGCACACCTGTATTTGTCCTCAGCTGAGCGGGGCTCAGAGTTTGCTTAAACACCCATTAGCTCACTAATTATCTTCATTAGCACAGTAGGATCTACAAACACAAGGTGTTAGAAGACAATACCACTGCTATTGTAGTTCTACCAGCCAGTAGGCCCTGGCTGTCTGTGGACAGTGGTTGAGCCAAGCTCTCCAACAGGAATTTGTACAGTCCCAACATCGTCACACAGAAGACCCGACTGTTCATTACACAGTGCTTGCCGTCCCCCCAAAAAAAAAAAATCCCATAATGGACATAGAAGTAAAGAAATACGCAGCCATCACGGCAACTTAGTGCAACATTTAAAAGCATCTCCTCTCCGCCGCTGCACTCAGAGTGTTTGCTAATTTACATGGGCACAAAACAAATCGGGTGAGTGGCGACGGTGAGTGAGAGCTGAGCCTGTGCGCGTGTGTGTTTGAGTGTGTGTGTGTAGGAGTGTGTTTGCAGTCTCGGTCCCCCGGCGCCACGGCACTCCAGGGAGAGGGATGGAGAGAGTTGTTGTGGGCAGCACGAGGCAATCAGGACAGGAAAGATAGATAAATGGTTAACAGCATTCACTCTGGGCATGGAGACACAACGGGAGGAAAGAGGGATGGAGGGATGGAGGGAGTGACAGAGACACACAATGGAAGAGAGGGAGAGAGAGATATTTTTGCTCTGTTTCCCCCTTGAGAGAAACAAAGAGGAAACATGGTACATCAAGTAGCCCATGGTAATGGAACTTCCATTCTTCTGTCATTAATTCATGGCCCATGTTGGCCTATTTTAGGGGTTTTTGGTCTCTGTTCCCTGTAATAAAAGGCAGGAAATTATTCCTTTTTTTAATTTCTTTTTTTTTTTCAACTCCAGCAGGCAGATGACAGTTGCTGTTGAGAACACAGTCTGTGCTTGTATCAACAAATTGTTTATGAAACTAGTGGCAAGTGAGTCATGCCTAACTTCTTCCAGCTTTGAAACAGGGAAATATGTTTGCGTTCGTAGTGCGGTCCCATTAAAATGTGTCTTTCAGCAGAAACAGGTAAAGCGGTGTATATTTTAGGTGACACATTTTGGCTTCCTTTGGGCCATTGGTTGGGTATCATTCACAACTCTTTTCGCTGTCATTAGTCTGAGTCACGTAAGTCGGCCAACAAAGTTTATCAGTAAATGAGTAAATGTTATGTCAAGGGGAGGGCAACCACTCTCACTATTTTATAATTAATAGCAATAGTCTTTTTGTCCTTTTTACAAATATTTTCAGAATGGAATTTTGGCCACCAAAGTCCCGCCAAATTGATTCCATCGCTGCAACATTGGAGGATGAGCAAGCAGAATAACAAGCCAAATGGTTTGTTGCCTGTGATTTCATTATACCTGTATTTTACAAAGGATCTAATTAGGACATGTTATAAAATCTATTCAAATGTGAAGAAAAGGCACATTTAATTTGCTCTATGTCTCTATTTGATCTCTTTGAGCTCTCTGTGCATTAGTATTCCAAGGGTAGGCTTTATGTGTATTTTGCTCTGATTGAATGTTTTAATGTCTTAGATTGTCATCTCACTGCATTGTTTGGGGAATATTTTGCTGATTAATGTGGCTTTTCTTCTTTTTCCTGACTGACACTGAGATTACGGCGCTATATGCAAATAAAAATGTTGTGCATGTTGTGTTCAATTCTAAAGGACTTTGATTTTAATATCCAAAGGACTTTGAATTAAACATCTGGTGCTGTAAACTTAAGCACTTGTTATCAAAGCCAATCAATGCCAAACAAGTTGTGAAGGCTAGACTAAAGCCAGTTGTTTCCTATCATCTACCTGCCTACCTACTTCATCTAGCACACACGCTGTTGGTAAGGTTTCAGTATTCCATGTTTAATCAAGCTAAGAGTTAAGAGAGGATGTGGCTGTGATTGCTTTATCTGTTATTACCATTATTATTCCAGGATTATAACCTGACTTGAACTGATCTGACCTGATCTATTCTGACCTTTCAACCTACCTGATCATCAAGTTGTAAGTTGTAACCGTTAATCGTTCTACCAGTAAATTCTTCAAAGGTCTAGTGTCTACGTGTCCGAGTTATATTCCCAAGTGCGCTAACCCTTTCAGAGGGCGAAGATCCGAACATGGTGCGTATTAACTGTGCTCTGGCGGACACGGCAATTGTTTAAGTTACATAAGGCAAAAACTTGGAACAAACAAGATGCATGAGCTGCATTATATAGGGAAGAAACAGATGTTTAATGAGAATATAGCGATGCTGGAAATAAAGTATACATGAATGACGACAATCACAACTCTTAAAGCTGTTGAATAAATATGAAACAATCTGCTGGTAAGAAATGTGCATTAACATTCACAAGTGGGTGAGACGGTGCAGAAAGTCCCTTTCTTCCTCAATGTTGCAAGACTCGCTCCAACATATAATAAAATCACTGCTCCCCAAGATCTACACTTGTGAAATACCACTTCAGGATGTCCATTTGAGTTATTCCCACTGCAGTGTTAAACCTCTAAGTGAGCGATGCATAGCAGGATGGGATAGACTGAAAAGGTGGAAAAGAGAAAAAATAAATGGTATCTTCAAAAGCAGTTGTAGCTAACCAGGGAGCAGAGAGGAAACCTCACTGTGGGTTTAAGCCTCCTTACTGAGATTACAATATAAAAGTGAAGAGTTGAGCTTCAGTGCAGAGCTGTCAAGA
>CAESWR010000078.1:270389-292821 GCA_903171835.1 Mullus surmuletus | reverse complement strand
TTTGTCATTTGTATGCTTCCTTTGTGTTGCTGGGGAAGAGTAATCTCAGTCATTCTCACAAAACAAATGGAGGCAAAAAAGAAAAGCAGTGAGAGAACCCAGAGAGAGATCCAGCAAGGCAGATGCTGAATTGAAAGCAGAGCAGTTGTATTCCTGCCATGTCCAACCTTATGGGCCTGAGCAACAGGGGGGCGATAAATGATTTGACCAGAATTGGTCTCAGCTTTTATTGAACCCTGAAGTGTGTGACTTTTGCAGAGCGTGGATTCTGCTGGGGGTACTTGGGACTGACATATATTCCGTAAGTGTGGACAGAGATGGCCGTGGGAGAGCATTAACATGTGAAATAGAACTCCTGGTCACTCCAGCCAAGCTGCTTCCCTGTTCCCCAGCCCACTAGAGACAAACAGCGCTATTATTTTTTAGATGTGCAGATCGAGGATAAAAAAAGATGCCTTGTATGCTGGTTGTTTTCATTCACACAAATGGACGCAATCACTTTAAACTTTTTTTTTTTGTTCTTTGCATCCATTCATGTTCTACTCTTCAGATGCATTTTGCTTTCATCAGGTGGACCACCAGTTCTGTGAGTCATAATGTGCATTTCTTTTTTTGGTAGAACGTTATTTTCAATTACTCTTTCATCTTGCTCATGTTATAGATACATCAAGTTTTATATTCATATGGCGCAAAAAATCAGCCGCTTAAACTGAGATCAGAAAAGCCAGCCTGACTCAAAACTTTTGTCTGTCTTTCCATTGATGTACAGGTAAACGACTGACCATGGGAGAGGCCTAACTGTCAAAGATCCTAACTTTACCAACCCATCACATGACGAAAAACAAAGTCAGATATTTGAGCTGAGCTGATAGGGGACATCACAGCTTCTCCGAGCTCCAAAGACTGTTCACTGTCTGCAACCAGACCGAGAATGCTCATGGGCTCAAGGATGTTCCATTTGGGAACAGTAAATTGCTCGCACAGAGAACTTGAACAAGCAAAGATGCCTTTAACTTATAGAGTGACTGCTCTCATATTTTGTGATTATTTTGTCTCCACAGTCACACAAAGTCACACATATCACCCAACCTAGTACTGACAATCTTACCAGAGTACAGAAGAGAGATACTGTCCTCTGCACTGAAAAAGAGAGATTATTACTGTTAAAAAGAATTTCAACATGATTGCTATGTTTTTTGTGTGGTGGTTTTTACAAACATTAAGGGAGCGTAATCATGCAAGAAAAATCAGATAACAGTAAACCTATTATGGGAGCAAAATAAAAAAAATAAAAAACAACAAACTTAACTGTAGTAAACAGAAGGTTGAGATACTGCAATCATCAGCCTTTGAGTCCTCCGAGTGGGGAATTTAATATAATCCGTTATTACCATTGAGTTAGATTAACCAACACTACTTTCTCATTAAAACAAATAGAGAGGTGCCTCTTTTGAGTTAGATGAAGTCTAAAATCTAGGCCCCCACAGGGGATGCAAGGACCCTTGCTGTGTCAGACCGTCACCATGGTGCAACAGTTTGCAGCTAACCCTAACCCTCACTCAGAAAATGTTGGGAGTTTCTTGCTGACTGACCGTAGATCCTGACCAGTGAATTCTAAAAACATGGCAATGGTGCTTTTCCCCAGGTTTTAGGATGTGCTGAGTACACTGGACTTGAGTCTGAGTCTCTAGGAGGCCCCAGTGCTGAAATTATACATACCCGACACCCATATTTGGGCTGAATCTCCCCAATGCAAGGTTGCAGGAACTTAGGACCAAGCTCATTCAATTTGGGGCACCCGAAAACCTCTATGAAGTAATTGGTCCTTTGTCTCTACAACCATCCCATCTCTGAACCCTAATATTTGCATTAAGGGTATGTGAAAACCCTTATTTGGAAATTAGATTTGAAGAGACCCCAACCCTAACTCTGATTTGGCTACAACCTTTAAAAACAAAAGGCAGACATCAATTTTAGCTGCATTGCATAAACATAGCATTATCTGTGGGCCAAACTACTCAGTTATGAGTAGGTGGCGCTGCAAACTATGTGGAATATTTTGATATTGTGTTCAGGTTCAGCCGTTTAATAAATGTGGAAGGTAGTGCAGATCAAGGAATGGAGTTATGGCGAGTTGTTTCTTTTATGGCAAAATGGAATGCATACATAGTTTGCAGCAGCACCCCACTTCTTACTGTTTTTTGAATTTTTGTTTTAAAATGATTTTAAATATAGATTTTTTGTTTTCCATTGCTTCACAGTCGGCTTGGGCTCTGATGGTAATGATTCCTAAGGTTTCAAGAGGGCGCTCATCTGGTGCTCTGCAGTCGGCTGAGGCCCTAAGAACCATCTTAGATCAAAGACCTTATCCTGGGTCCAAATAGGTTACTTTCAGCATAGCACATTTCGCCAATATTTTTCCTTGAGACAAGTAACAGCCTGCCTCATTAGATGGTGTGTAAATCACGAAATCCAATAAATTATTTGAAAAATAATGCATTCTAAAATTCAAAACAGGAGACATTATTTTCATACGTTTACACTATGATGTCAAAGGCAGTCTAAACTATTGACATTCCTCTTGGCTGTGAATGTCATGTTGCCACTCAGAGAGAATAGATTATTCATACAGGCATTATCCAGTTTGACCCTCTGTATGATAGACACATGCAGTGCAGCAGGGGAGGCTTTCATCTGCTGTTGGATCAGCAGGAAGTCTTAGTTCTTCAAATGAGCACGCTAAAAAGTGCATGTGTGTGTTAACCCATGTGAAAATGTTTCATCCAGCATGTGTCTGGTCCATTTGTGTGCATCGCCAGAGTGTGTGCATATTGTTGATTCAAATAAACATGGCGCCCGTCTGTCAAGCATACGGCGTACAGCAGGCCTCTACCTGATCTCTCCGGCGGCCACATGTACAAAGACAGACATGCACACTCGCTCCCTGTGCCTCCCCAGCCCTAATGTGGCACAGGGACGAATGTTTCCTTTCTATATGTGCATCCAGAGGTACATGTGCTTTACGGACATGCTGAACAAAGCAACATGGTGGCATGGGAGTGCACATAAGCCCCCTCTGATCAAAACAGCACGCAGATACAGGGGCAACCAAGCTGAGACAGCAGCCAATTAGCCTGGCCATCTGTCATGGAGGCTCATATTAGTTTTTGTGTGTGCATGTGTGTGCATGTGTGTGCGTGTGAGAACAATGCAACTGTCAAATGTCGAACTATTTCGGTCTGTTGGAGGCATGTAGCCCAGGTCCAAAATTATCATCTGCCAAGTGTCAAAAGTGGGAAAATTAAAAAGTCGTAGAATGTTTAATGCAAAGGTGAGGTTGCATCTGGTGTTAATTCCATGTTTGTAGGGCAACATTTGTTAGTTTACTTGAGCCATAGTCAATCTCAGGGACTGTGTTCATACGATCCATGCTGAAAGACAACAGGGCAAAGAAATGTGATCGGACGTAAAAATCATCAAGGAAACATGTGAAGGCAAAAGGCAAGATCCACGACTCTTTCAAACGATGTAGGAGTGCCACATTTTCAATTTCCCAGAGATATTAGATGAGATTCAGTTATTTTGATCTGCATATATTTACAACAATTATGCAGATTACAGAATAGAGCGCCCGCGGCAGTGTTTTCTTTATACTATCTAATACAAAAAGTGATTGAGGGAGAAAGTTTGTTTTCAAGGATTCCCGCTGTTGTTCTGATTCAGACTTTGCCTTCGTTCTTTCAAAATGATCTAGACACATGCCTGCGTGTATACTGACTCTTTATTAAAAAGTTAAAGATCATCATAGCAAGCACTGCAACAGCCACAACAATGGAAAGTAATTTCTTACCAAGGTCTAGTGCTGGCTCTCTAATGAAGCCCACGGGGTCAAAATTAACATTCATTTCAACTGAGGGACATTTTTAAAGCTGAAGCAGTAAATGTATGCTTTGAATTTTTTATTATTTTAAATGCTTTTGACTAAAGTTTATAATCTGAAGTCGACAAAAAGTCATTTCAAAAGCGTTTTTTTCATTTGTTTGTTCTTGATCCATAGGATACCTCAGATATCCAAGATATCGTTAGGTGTGTGCAATAAAAAATGTCTATGGATCCACAATTCCATACCATTGCACTGACCATTTTCTAAAGCATGTTTTAGAAATGCAAAATGCAAATTGGGATTTTCCCAATGAGTGATGATGTTTTGAGAAAGCTATCTAATTACAACTAATTTGTTGTGATTTTTTTTCTTCTAGATCCCAACTCTTTTTAAAAGTATAGATCCAGCCATCACACGTCTGTCCCTTTTCCACGTGGCTCATGGTCACACCAAAATCTTACTATGAACTTTCTTGTTTGGAGATTACATTACAATGTTAAATCCAATCTGAGGCTTCAACAGTTTCTCAGTTTGGCCTGGGTAAAATGTAGCCCTGTGGGACAACCAATTTGGCTCTGGGTAATGAGTCAAGTCCAAGTGCTTATTTGTTTGAATGAGGCTTAATTTAAAAGCACAACAACAGCGGTCTTTAGATGGGCATTATGTGCGTCAGGGATAGAGCTGTGTGTGTGCACCACAAAGGCAGAGAGTGAAACTTGCAATATTAAAGATTCTGTGTGTGAGTGTCTAATTGGTCTCAGTGATGAAAAGAGAGCTGGATTAAGGTTGTAATGAATTTGGCTCGAGGAGGCAGGATGGCTGCTGAATTAAATGTTTCACTGTGAAAGTATGTTAAGATTGATTGTGTTTCTGCATCAGGAAAGAATAGAAAATAACCCAAAACACATATATATGCTGCATAAATCTTGAAATATCTGTTCATCTTCAATACAATTACTTGGTTTGTGTGCTGACAAAAGGACGATATTTTCTTCATTTTTATCGATTGACTAGACCAAAACCGAGAATTCTCTGCAAACAATTGCACAAATGCTTAACTAGACAGACTCCTCAAACTAGGTGGTCATTGTTGTGATGTTAGGTCCAACGAGTGAGAACAGATACTGAAATCAGCATTGAATGATAGCTTGTGGATGTGATTGATACATCAGTGATGTATGGCTACAGTATAACATAATAAAAATACATTTAAAAAAAATTACTAATGCGCTGTTTTCTGTTTTTCTAATTGGCTGCCCAAAGAGCAGTCAAACCACAGCATGGTATGACTCATATTTTTCTGCCTGAAAACTTGAGCAGTGTATCCTGATCTTTATAGTCCTCCATACAGCTGATGATTAGCGCCTCACCAGAATCTGGTGGTCAAACAGTCCATTGTCAGTTGAATTGATGGACTGACCAATTGATCTATCTTACTCATCAGTGCACACCAAAGAATAAGAGTCTGCAGTTTGATCATTTTTCCAAGTGCAACTTTTTGCTCAGTGGACAAAAGCCATGGCAGGAACCTCCTAATGGATGGACTCGTTCTTCACCAGTCCAAGCCTTATAGGAGAAATAAAGAAAATGAAAGAGTAAGCTACTGTTGAAGATACGCTTAAAGACTATTGGCCAAAGTTTGGCCAAAGGGATTGGGGAAAATCCATATGGCAACCCTAACTTTGCACATCACCCCACTATGAACCATAGAGGTGGCTATATCATGGGGGATGCCCTGCAGGCCTTAGGATAAAATGAATCTGACAAAATATTGGGAGATCCTGGAGGACAATCTGATTTAGTCTCCAGGGGAACTATGACTTGGGAAAAGATTTACATTTATATTTAGACATTTATTATTGTAGACATACTGAAAATCTGGAGCAATAACTATCTGGGATATGGAGTCCCATGGGAGGTATATTGTCAAGGGACGTGCGCTTTCAACAGCAAAAAGAAAGGGTGTCCCCAGGATTGTCTACTATCACATCTCTTCTTGCTTTCAACAGTAATTTGTTGTTTGTTCCCATATGCCCTCAGCAAAACTTTGTCACCATGACAACAACATAGTCTGCAAAGAATGAAAAGTTTGGAATAAACACCCTCATTAAACCTGACAAAGATCTGCAATCCCTGCCACCTCACTCCAACAAACTTGTGCCGCTACCTCCGTACAAATCTCTGAACCCCTTATGGTTTGTGATAACTGAAGGCTTTGGTGACTAAAATATCTTAAGGGTCCTGCATGACTTTGAATCAGAATGAGAAATGTTATTTTGACCCCCAACCGCTGTCTTCTGTTGTCAATCTAAAAGCAATCACTGATTTTGTGCGTATGTGCATGATTGTTTCAATAAAGAGGCTTGAGATGGTCATACGGTGTACATTTATGTCAATATACTGAACATTTCATAAGCAGTCTGGGGCTTTTTTTTCTTTTTTTTCTGAAATAATTTCCAGTGAAATTATTGACCACCAACTCTCTGCTTGGCCTTTCCTAGAAAGAGAACTCACTGTGCAGTCTGAGGAGGAAAATGATCTGCTGTGAACACCATCAAAACTACAGCAGTCCATAAAACCAGGGAGACAGGGGATGAAAAAACACCCCAAAAAACCCTAACTTCTTTCAAGAAGTGTCCATGGGTAGGTAAAAAAAAAGCAATAGCAAAAGCAAAAGATGAAAGCCACAGATGTTACAAAAAGAGAGGGTAGGTGTCAGACATCACCACACGCCATGACAAACTTATAGATTCTGTGACATTCAGAAAAGTGCAACATCCACTCCTTACCTCGCCTCCAAATTCATCCAACCATCCATCTTTTTCATTTTTCCTGTGACTGACACTATTCTGTCCAAGCTTTGACGCACATGTTGTCTGTTGTTGTTCCACCCCTGCTGTCATCGATCCGTCCATCCCTCCTCAACATACTTTCTCCCCCTGCACAATATTACATCTTCCCCAGCCATAGAACTTTGTGTTCTCCATAGAACTGGACTGAACCAGTGGGCCATCCCTTGGCCCCAGGACAAAGCAGTATTTTTATTCTTTTTTGGCTGACACTTTCAGTTTGTTAACCCATGTATGCATACTTTATTTTTGTGTTTGATCAAGGAGAGGCCGAATGGAAGTGCCAAAGCTTGTGCATGGAAGAAGAGATGGTACATTCCTGAAACCTGGATTGAATACACGCGCATGCTGGGAAAGTACAGGCGGTGTGGGGTGGTGGGTGAGGATCTAGGCATGATGGACAACTTCACATCTTTTCTAGTCTTACCGCAGTGCTTTATCATCTAACCATAGGGCAACAGTGCCCTCGTGTGTCCTAAAGCAGCATAGAGGGAAGTATTTCTTTTTCTTTTTTTAAGCCTGGACATGGACGTTTATCACTCTTTCATGAGGCTGCCATCTTCTATTCCAGGTTTCAGGAGAAAAAGAGAAACTTGGCATGGCATTTTTGGTCCATATTAAAACATTAGTTGAAAAGATAATAAAGCCATTATCATTTTTCAAGGCACTCTTCAGATGGACATAAAAATGCAGCAAACTCATACATTTCTCATTTATCCTGCCTTGTTTTGACCAGGAGAAATCTAAAAAGTCAGGTGCAAAGGGGAAAAATTGTGTTTGTTAGTCTGTCAAGGTGTCACGGGTATATTTTACATGTGACATCTGACTTTCAAACTGCTATTATTACGACATATATCTGGTTGTGGCTGCATACTCACATTTGATGGTGGATCAAGGTGAAGATTCTTTACTGTTTTGTTTGTATTTTTGTTTCACAACAGGGATTTGTTGCCACCTCAGGACTCGCTTCAACAGCTAAGCAAGCGAAAAAAGAAGTGGAGCTGTTTGAAAGACAAATGCAGGGTGTTGTGCCAATTTAGCCACTTAGCATTAAATACTGCAAGACTTGCTGAGATCCCTCTTAGAGAAACTACTTGGCTTTGGTTTGCCAGGCCATATATAAAAACTAAACAGACAACACTGACCCTTCAAATAAAGTGGACTGCAGGTCTGTAAATATATGCATGTAATTGGTTTTGCAGTGTAAAGACAAATGATCAACATTAAGAAGCTCATGGACTCACCAAGGGTCACTCAGGGTGGAAATGAGTAGCCTGCTGCTACCTGGCAGTGGCACACACACATACACCACCTGGATGCTGCGGCTCAATGGCTGCTCTGCTAGTTTAACCAGCAAACCACAGGCAGCCACGCAGCGGAAAGCCGAGGGGCACTGAGGGTCACCCACAGATCATAACAGACCAGACAGAGAGGGATGAGATGCTGGAAGGAATAAAGGCTGCCCGATGGGAAATTTTAAATCAGTCTTTCCCACATTCAGCTAAGACAACTTGTTTATTGATGGTGGCTGAATCGTACATATTTACAAACATCAAATAATTCCAAAGCCCTTCGGTTTCATTACTAGTGATTGCAATTTCGTCTCTTTTTAGGGACCCTGTTCTTTTGGCTCAGCTCCCTAACAAGAGTCGGCTCTTTTGGCTCCTGGCTCCTCATATTTTTTCACAGATTGTGTGTAAAATGAATTGCTAATGTTAAAAAAATGCATTATATTGAAGATTATATCTTCATCTATAAGCATTATATTTTAATTCATCTAAATACACTGTAAAAAAAAACCAACCTAAAATAAAACATAAAGGACCATCAAAAAGGTGTAATTTATTTATATATTTTTTGTATTATTGAATTGCTAATTTGTGGAGCCTGCGCCCCCCTCCGTTCAGTGTGGACACAGATGCCACCAGGGACCAATCACATGCAGCTTTAAAAAAAGATGAGAAAAACAAACAAATGCCTTCGTTCACTACAGAAAGCCGGCTCAAAGAACCAGATCGTTTGCATCCAGCACATCGCTATTCATTACAGCTATTTACACCCATGCAGAAGAGGCTGTTTACAGCAAATTAATGCACACATGCCCCAGGCTCTATTCATATATAGATCAGAAAACCATCAAATTTATGTTCTATTGGACTTCATGTTCACCCAGGCTTACATGGCTTGCAGTCCCTCAGGAGCTGGACAGCAGACCTCCCCCAGACTCCCCCCTCCCCCCCACACACAGGTCCTTCTCTTCAGCCCTCGGGTTGCCCTTGTCATCCTCCCTGTCATCACCGCCCCCGGCCTTCCCCCTCCTCCAGGATATCACCTGCTGCCACACAAGTGTTGCAGAGGATGCAGCCGGCACCACTCACCTCGGGGAGGGAAAGAGGCCGAATCTCCAGGGCGCTCGAGAGGATGGAGATGCGGCATGCTCTCAGCACGATGCACTTAATAACGCCCCTGCCTCTCGCACGCTTGCTTCCAACGTGGCCCGTTAATCAAGATTCATGTGAGAAATATTTGTTTCGTGGGTGTCCCTTTATTGATGCTAAAAGCAGATGTCAACATTAATAAATGCATCCTGTCAGTTGTGAACACACGGCGTTCTCACAGCAGGGAAATTGCATTTTGTTTACATGGTCTTTTCTGTGGCTCAGCATGGCAAAGATCAGTGATTTGTCGGCGATGCCGGCAGCAAGGCAGGACACCTCCTGGCCAGAGAGGTCAACTTCCACTACCTCTACGCTGTTGTGGAACGGATCGCTCTCAGTGGAGGATGGTCATCATGTCCCACTTGAAGGTGTTAAAAAAATGGCTGTGTCCCAATTCAGGGTCTGCAGTGCGCATTTCCAGTGTGTGTGATGTCAGTACGCTGCGCGAAGGGTGTCCCATTTCGCTTGCGATTCGGAAGATCCCTCAAATGCAGGCAAAAAAACACCCTGCCTCCGCATCTTTTAGAAGTGTGCATTTTTGCACACTTTATGGCCTCAGAATCCCCCAAATTCTTTGCGCGCTGCTGACAGAGGCATTTTTTTTGTTTAGGTGAAGAAAAAAACAAACAAAAAAACACAATCTGTGCACTGTTTATTCTTTGATTCTTTTTAAATCACATATATATCACTTTTTGCTTCCAAGAGTAATATATAATGATATTCATAATTATCATTATCATAATTAATAGTTTCATTATTATTATTGTTGTTTTTGTTATCATTATTAAAACATCTAACCTGAATAAAAACAAGCCAAATCAAAGCAAACTGGGGATCTTTTCTTCTCTCGTGTTTCTACACTTCAGAGCGATTCTCCTCTGATGCAGAAAAATGTCGGAATTTGTTCTACACCCTCATGAACTTCAGTTTCATCGGGCTCAAATGTTCAAATGATGATGTTTTTTTTTCCTAGTCTTGTTCGTCTTCTTGATTGTTTAAAAACACTATCAATAATTCCCTGCTGTGCGCTTCTCACATGTGCGGGTTATTGTGCACTGCTTTCCATTGTGATTTAATTTTTTGTATTAATTATTTTCATACAAAATGTCGCCGAGCCGTTCATGTGTGTATTAAATTTGCTTTCAAAATTAATTCTCAGTAAGCCAATGCTTTACGGATCCACATGAAGTCATAATGATTCTTTCTTATTTTCTTCTTTCTTGATCTCCTTTTTCTAACAGTACCAGGGCCACCAGGATACAACCTACAGTTGGGCACATATGTACAAAAAACGTGAAGAAACACTATGATAGATAGAAGTTACCTTGCTGAATATGAGCAAATTAGTTACAGGGAAAAACAAATGATTTTGTTATAGCAATAATAGACTGCAATAATAGACTCAATAATAGACTGTCTTTTTTGCCTGCCAGGAAATGTCCCCGCCCCCCCTTGTGGTGGACAGGTGAATCGCACCCACCATTTCAGCTCCTCTGTGTTTCATTCAGGCTATACTAAGTTACCTAAGTGAATATGACTAGTCTTCCTCCTTCATCGCCAAAGTTACAGGGGGGAAAAAAATGATTTTGCAACTTCCTCGTTTCGTGAGTCTGGTTTCAAAGTCAAAGTCAAAGTCAGCTTTATTTATCAATGTCCTCACATGTACCAGACATACAAAGACATCAAAATTGTGTTTCCTGCTATCCCACTGTGCATACAAGACAGGACATGTAGACATTTAAGTGCACACTAAACAAAAACTAAAACTACTGAAAACTAAAGAACTAAAAACTACCATGACGTTAGGGTGAGGGTGATGACACTTGGTGATGCAACCGGGGAATCTTCTGGAGGGTAGACCATCCCGATTCACAGCAGTCGATCCATCTTATGCATTAACATTGTAGGTAACTGGTTTGGTTTTTCTCATTACAAAAAGCTAAACTTTGTCTAAACTTTGTAGTTTTGAGAAGCAACTCACCAGCATGTTTGGGGCTTGCAACAAATACAGTGTAGGGTCATCTCATCGCCTCTAGATGGTAGCAGAGGATCGTGTGAACAAAAGAAGCGCAACACACTTTTTTTTTGTTGGAGGAACTTTGTTCTCCAATCATCATGGCAGATGGTGAGAATATGGTTGCATATGCTTGATTGAGTCTCATGCATTGTGATGAGCATCAGGCTGGCACTATTTCTGATCGGCAATATTTTGTGATTTAGTACAGGTGTGTGTATTCATCTCCTACACCATCCACTCACCCTGAAATCTCATGAGTGCGTGCTAAAATAAGCTCCATTGGTCAGAGGCCAGCCCAAGGTACTTTCTAGCACATCTACAATAATTATAAAAAAATCAAATCAGTGCCAATCTCTGTCCTAAATTTATATGAATGATATTTTTCATCTCTGGTGCACACTGTCCTGTATTCTGCCCCTAATTAACTGATAGCCAGGGGCTGTTTAGTCAACTTAAGTCTACTGATCAAGAGGTTTGTCTGTGCTTGATGGTGGGTGAAGGAAGAGAGTCGTGTAATTGTAGATGTAGCTTATATGGAACATTCATTGTCAGCAGTGAATCCCACACTGATATTCCTTCATGTTCTGACCACTGTAAGTTCTACAGCTGAATGTGATCAGTCAGACTTAACATTTAATTTGAGTGGATATATACATTTAAGGATCGATTTGGGGAATGGACATAAATGGGTACATATGATGTGCGAGGAAAAAAAAGCATATGTGTGAAAACATCCTCGTAAAATGCAAGATGCTTTATACTTCAGGTCAGTGAGCCGAATCTCTCTCTCAAAAAAAAAAGCCCCCTCAATTCACTTAAGGCACTGGTTCGGACATGGTTGTTTTGATTATTAGGTTTTACTGGGCTTCAGCCAGTGCAAGAAGGCATTTATATTCTGCAGGCAAAGCAAAATGTCATATTCAATCTGTACACTTTGTTTTCAAAAGGTCATAATTAGCTAGCAGTTTTGAAACAATTACAGGCAAAGCGCACAAATTTCCCTCCGAAGAAAAACATAGAATTACTCATGGGGAGTGAAACGAAATTGCGTGGATGTGTGAAACACTTGTGGTTTGGTGTTATTCCTCTCTTATTTTTTAGTTCGGTTTATTCAAGATGCTCACCGCAAAGGTTTGTCCACCATCTTTTAAAATGTTATTTCTTTTTCACACTACCCATGATATCTGACCATGGTTGGTACACTTATGCTGTTGACTTTTACATGTAGGAGCAGCTGAGAGTAATTACAATTTATTAGACAGGCTGGTGAGATACACATGAGGGAAATTAAACAGCAGCTGCCAGTGAATAGGAAGACTTAATTTACTCAGCAACATACCTGCCTCACTCTGCCTGCCAATTCAAAAGAAAGCATCCACAGAGCATCCAGGTGTGCTGCGGGCAAACATTTGTTTCTAAAGAATTCACCATAAAGTAGCAGGTAATGATAATTTTTAGCACATACAGTACATTGGAAAATTGAAGTCAGAAAAACCCAAAGGAGTCTTTAAATGTATAAAATCTCTTATTTTTACTCGCATAAGGAGGTCAAATGAGTGATAATGTTGTCGTTGCTAAGGGCGGTCTGAGTAGTTGCTACGTGGTGGCTGTAGTAGGAAATGGGTCTGGTTAAACTTTGAGAGAAGGGAAGAAAAGAGGGCGATCCAGCCACAAGTCTATAAATGCACTTGTGTGTATTTTTTGTGTATGTTTTTATATGTGTGTGTGCGTGTCTGGGATTTTAAATGTGTATATTCCATGCTTTAAGTGTGTTTGTGTGTGTACCCCTATACAGTATGTATTTGTGTGGGTACAGCTTAAGCAGTTTATCTACATCGACATGTTTGTGTTCTCCTATGTTGTAGTATGGCGGTCTCACCTCAAGCCTGAACCGAGCGTAGCCACGGGGAGGGAAGGGCATTTATGAAGGAATTCTGTAATTTTCAAAACTGTGGTTTGAGTTTCACTCTTTTTAACAAGCTGGTTTGGGCACTGATAATGGAAAACGGCTGCAGAGAAAGAGAGCAAGAGAGTTACTTTTTGGGAGCCCTTTGGAGTCACTTCCCATTTCTCAAAATATTCTTGCCATTTTCTCTCTGGGGATTTTTTTTTTTTTTTTACGTTATCATGGGTCCTGTTTCGACACCCACCACTGGACAGGAACAGGAAAAGTGAGAAAAGTGGGATGAACTACTAAAAAGAAAGCATGGAGTGGTATGAGTTCACTAGCAACAGCCATCTGAGTCACCTCAACGCTGTGTCGATGTCAATAATTACGCACAAAATTTTAAAAGCTGCTATTTATATTGTCGCATTGTGGCCACTATCAATTAATCTCTAAATGTTGAGATTCCTCCTAAAAATACTTGACGTTTTAAATGTTTTTCCATCATCCCCATGGCCTAAAAAGTTCACATGCATGCTACATTTCATTGTGAGATAACTATTGTTGTCTGCGCTTGCTCATGGGAGCAAACATGCTCGATGTAAATCGACACACACAGGCCTTCCGATATAGAGTCATCCTTCACACACTTGTATTCGAACTCAGGGGTTGAATTCAATTGCCCCGGCTTCACCAAACCACTGCGCAGGCACGGTCTGGGGAATTCTGCTGCCAGTGAGGGCCGTCCAAACCCACAATTCACCCAGTCCACAAGGGGCCTCGGGTGGTCCCTCTGCAGACCGTCGGAGTCCGCTTGGGGTGCAGACCTCAGTAGACTTCATGAATCTAATAACTGTTCATTGTTTGGTGAGCAGAACTTTTTCATCGTTCAAGCCATATCAGTGAGTATGCACGCACAATACTGCAGCCCTAGACCTGGCTAACCAACACAAGATTTTTGAATCTTTAATGCCATTGGATTCACCTTTTTGGGCTTTGATAAGTTGAAATTGTAGTAAAAAAGGCTCATTGCTGACCGAGAGCATAAATAAGAAAGAAAGAAAGAATAATTTCAACAATTTCATAATGCAGAAATATGCTCTATTATTCTAAATCAATTTCAGTTGAGTAAAAGTCACCAGAAACCTGCAGGAATTCTTTTTTAAAAAAGAACTCTCGGCACAGGAAGTAGAAGCAAAGAGTCGGGGGTTCAAATATAAAGGTAGCTGAAGTTGTTATTCCAAAGTCAACCCAATATCGAGACTTTGATGTGTGAAACTCCATGCCGATGATTCACTTTGCCCTGAGTTCGCAGAGGTAGGTGTGTTACGTGATCTGCTTGTGAGATTGCAAGAAAAGCTCATGAAAAAGCTCATTACCTTTTTTTTTTGCCCTCTCCTTCCATATTCAGAGTCTGAAGTAACATGAACATATTTGTTCTGCTTTGCTAGCCAGTATAAACCATAACATTTCCTTGCAGTTACAGTTAATGCTAAAGAAATACGAGTTCAGTTCTTCCCTGCATGCTCGCTTTGCAGGTAACATGGCAACGTCGCTCCTGCTGTCACTAATCGGCGCCCACAGCTCCAGCTGGTACCGACGCTCGTGTGACATCAGTAGGCCGCACAAAAGGTGCACAGTCTGCAGGAAACAATGGCTGCGTTTCTCGAGGAACTTCTTGTTCCACATCTGGATGCCAGGTAGCTTGACCCCCCGCCGCACCTTAACTCACGCACACCGCCGCGCATACACACCCACACACATGCGCGTTAGTCTGAGCGACCGAGGGGGCCCATTAAGCCAAACGGAGAGATATTTAGCCCCCAGACTGGGAAAATAAAAAGTGTAATGTAATAGAGCCAGCTGTAAAAGCACAGAATGGAGCAGAGCGGAATACAGCAGGACACTGGCTAACCACAGTTGTGTGACGCGGTGCAATTTAACCTGCGACCAGCCTTGTTCTCGGGTCAGCATCGGCTCTCGCTCGCAGGAAAACCGTGCAGGACAGCGATGACATGAGGTTAAAGGATGAAAGAGTTTGTAAAAGTGCTGCTCTGATGTCACACACGACGGCTCCTTGTTGTCAAGTCTTTTTTTTTTTCTCTCTTTTCCCGTACAATCCTGAACCAGGTTAAGAAAAACAAAGAGCACATATATTTTTTTAATGTCTGAAGCATTGAAAGCTGAGGAAATACCTACGCTCTGACTATATATTTGTATACTACGCTCTGTGTATATTCACATTAACCTCCCAGCACTGTGTTCACTTGTGTTAGACTGTAAATCGTTACTTTACTTAGTTTTAGATTTGATCATTTTACATTAGAATCAACTAATGTCAGATACATTACTATAAGTCTTTCTTGATTTTTTTGTTGCACCAACATTTTGCACTTTTGCATCTTATGGTGCATTTTGTGATTAAAAGTATTAATATTTATGATCACTTGTGTTACTTCTAGCTCCTATCCTGCAAGTTAAGCTTTTTGAGAATCCCTCTGAGCATCAATATTGTTTTGTTTTGGGGGTTTTTATTTTGTGGTTTTCCAAAGGGCTACGCCATGCAGCGGGAGTCTGCGGAGATGGTCGCCTACCCGTATTATATCACTGTAATAATCACATAATTACAAGTAATTACATCTCTGTGTCCCAAACATCAATTATGTAAATCTGCTTGTGCAGGCTTTTAGGGGGATGAAACTTATCTCGGCTGTCAGTGGGCAACAAGCAGGGGGTAAATAGAAAGACACAACTATTGTTTTAGATAAACATTTTCCAGTGACTCATCTTTGTATCCCATAAACATTGTGAAGAAAACTTCACGGTCTTCTGCTGATGTTAAAACCATCTCACTCAAGTAATTCTGCCATATTTATGAACATTTGAGGATGCAAAGACTCCCCGCGCATGTACATTTAAGTATTTACATGCCAATTGTGCCTGTGTGGGCCACTGGCACTGCAGCTCAGAGCATTTAGCAATTTTAGTGCCGCCGTAAATAGTCTGTGCGTCAGTGTGTGTGAGTGTGTGTGTGTGTGAGCCGGTGGCCATTGTAGGTGTTGTCTGGTCTAGTGCCCTCCACTCCGCCCTGAGACATTTCATTAAAAAACATTTGAAATAAAAGTTTTCATAAGAGCTACATTATTAATTTTGTGTCTCCATCTCCCCACTCTGAGGTAATGCAGAGTAAAGGGGGCTTTTACGAGTACTTAACACTAATGTTATACTGATGCTGCAGTCATGAGCTCATGTTCTTAGCCCACCCCCCCCCCCCCTCACCACTACCGCCGCCACCTTTCACACTTGGCCTCTCACTTTCTCTCACTCCCTCCGCACACAGTTTGGCAGCCACGGGTTGATGATGTACCGCCGCTTTATGTTGCTGATCATCTTCATCAGTTCCTCTTCCATCTGAATCATCGTAACACTCTGTTATCATCCATGGCATTTGAAACCCTTTCAGAGACTGTATTCTCCTACCATCTGCTTTGCATTGCATTTATGAGATTATTTATCTTTTCACCTCACCTTCTGCTATATTTCTGTCTTCGCCGGTGATGTCTCTTGTTGTCTATAAACCCACACTGCTGCAGTGCAGTTTGTGGCTTTTTTTTATTTTTATTTTTTTTATTGAGAAGGCCTTTGTGTTTTACCTGACTTTACTGTATATTTTCTCAGGCAATGCAGTCAATGATGAGCAAGCAAAACCTGTGTAATATCAAAATATATTAAATATAATTTTAGTCCCAAATGTCTGTTGTTAATATCTTTACACAACATTATCACCATCATTCAGTTACTACCAGGACACACACACACACACACACACACAAACCTGTGTTTGTCCACCTGTAGATCACACATCCTAGGCTGAAGTTATCAGCTTTGCTTCACAGGCTGTATTTATTGGCTGTGAGAGCGACTGCAGGTCTGTAGGAATTCCACAGCATCACCGTGAGCATGACTTACTGCCTATTACTTTCCGCACACTCGCAAGTTCACACATGAAAGTGTGTAAACGTAGGTGAAGTCACACTCGGACCCATGCAGAGAGCCATTAATTTTTATACTGTTTACTATTCATGCAAAGGCCTAATCAGTTGATTTACAGGGTCCCTCAGCCCTCGATGTATTTCAGCATTCTCCTTTTTTTATATTAGATTCAGGTTTCTGTTGGGTTTTACTTTGTTTTTATAGGCCAATTTAGAGGCAGTGAGCTGCCCCCAGTTAATGCCTCAACATGCATTTCACCTCAGGCTCAAACTAGTAAAGCTCTCTTTAATAACGTTTTTCTTTCCATTCTAATGGCAGAAGAATCATTTTACGGTCAACATTGCAAGTAACTTTTCACTTAGTTGAATATATGAATGAAAAGATACTTTATACTTGTTTTTCTTAGAACTATCCATGTAAATCACTTCTAAATCACTTAAATGTTTTACATATTTCAGGGATAAATAAATATTACTAAATATTACTGAGCTGTTCTATTTATTTATTTATCTATTCATTCATACATTCATTTAAATAAAACTGGTTGTGTCATGCTGAATTGTAAAATAGAAAATAAAAATAAAAATGCGTGCGTGTGGGCTCCTGGCACTAGATATGTTTAGTAATATCCTGCCACAGCTTTTGGGTTCCCTGTTCCAGAATAACCCGGTGATGTCTTAGAAAATATTGCCTTTCATTTATGTGCTGGCTATGTCCTCATTCTCTCACCCTCATGAAACATTTATTTATTGAGCTGAACTATTCACTTCCTTCTTCACTTTACTTCACTCAATCGACTGTGAAGGTGCTATGAATACACACCCAAACATTATGAAATGCATAAAGTGCGTGTTTATTATAACAAGTTCCACATTACATTTGTATAATAAATCAAAACTCCTTCACGGAGATATTTTCTGATGTCATTTGGTATATAAAAGTGCTTGGACTAAATAGAAGCAGCTTAGGGTCACAAGGTCAAACACAAGGTCGTGATTAGAGATTTTCGGATTAAGATGTACTGAAGAATTTTTTTTTTTGCAGAGTATTAATGGCCACATGCTTTGGGCAATGGCTCCTATTTCTGTTTGTTTACTTCTTATCTGTTTGAAATCCTCCTTTGACTGGTAACTGAGGAAGCATGATGCCACGATTTGATGCCCCTCTGCCCTGATCCTGATTTGCACCTTTGCTGATCTTTGCAAACAATCGCATCCACAAACACACACCCCAGACACACATCAGCCTCTCACCGAGACACACACCCAACAAAGACGTCCTCACTTTCTCCCCCCCCCCGCCATCTCGCTGGCGAACATGCACGCAAAGACCCTGCTCCACGGCGAGATTAGCATCTCCTGTCTGATATCCTTATTTTCTCAGAGATCAGCTTCCTTAACGCCACACCTCTCACAATGGCACCCCTGTCTGCGCCCGCGATAAGCCGTACCCGTGTTGATAGTTGCCAAGCAACACCAGAGAAAACATCCCTTCTCAGATGCCAGCATCGTGACCCCTGACAGAGAGAGTGAGATGCATGCACACAAACATAAACACATTGTTGAGGAATGACAAAAGAGCAGCTAAGGACAAGGCATCAGCCGTGAAAAATGCAACACACATTCCTGCTCTCCATTGGATGAGACACCATTATCCAGCCAATGAACAATCTAGAATGTAACCTACACACTAACTTTATGAGCATGAGGCTTCAGAAATGTGCATTATAAAGTGTCAGTTTTAGATGTTTCCTTTATTGTGCATTGAAACATTGTGATATGATGATCGCTTGGGTGGTCCAGTGGATTCTGATCTTCTCTTATTACTCATTAAAGGTTTTCTGCAACAGAGCTGTTTGCGCACACAGAATATGAAAAAGGTAATTATCAAATATGATTAAGTGTTTGCTATGTTTGACATCCAGGCTTTACTTTCACATGTAATTATCTGTGTATCTGTACAATTAGCTTTTTGATTACACTCCGTGACTCTATCATCTCTTTTTAAGTTGACTTTATTTTGTAATAGTTTATTATGCTTTAAATAAAACAAGCAAAAAAAACTAAACAAAACTGTTATATAAACATATAAACATGAATGTCCCTAATTAATAGTTTGCAAGCAGCTTACACAACACACACATGCACACACACACACAGTGGCCACAGTCAGATCTGTATCTCACAGACAGATGGCGACAAAGTAACTTGCGCATGAAGTCATGGCACACCCACACACACCTTTGTATGTTTGCTGTGGTTTTCTTGATTACATCTCTCTGATCCCGAATACTGCTTTATTTACTTATTTATTTCCCCTTATTCTGAAGGTTTAATTGCTGTTACAGAGCCCGCTTTGCCATTTGCCCTGCATGGATACCCAGTGCCACTGACACTGTGTGAGCCGTGTTTGCAGAGATGCCTGCCTGCCTGCCTGCCTTACAAAATTGTATTTTTATGTGCAAGCACCCCACATGCTCCCTCATGCAACCTCAGGTGATGAAGGTGTGGCCTCCTGGCAGGATTAATCTTGTTTTTCTCAGTGCCTGCTGCTTCTAAACATCTCCATCAGATCCATTCTGCATGTAAAATATCATATTCTTCCTCTTCTCACAGTGGAACATCAAGAAGCAAGAAAAAAGACATTGAGTTAGCTCAGAACATTTAATCGTACAGCAGTGGTTCTTATTTCTTTGGTTTAGATTGTTCAATGCCGTGTCAAAGGTTCTTCTGCCCAGCAAAAAATTTATTTCTGATGTACACGACAACAAGCATCTCATTTTTCATCATCCGAGGCTGCCGGATGTAACAAATACAGCACGAGGGAAGGTATCTTTTCACAAAACACTGTCAACAAGTGGGTGTGTTAATTACGTCCACCAGGGAGGTTTTATTCTACCGATTATCATTAAAGTAAATGAGAGGGACTCATGTATTGACTATTTAATTGTTCAGGAAGAGCCACAACCAGTATTCTCTAAGTTTAACAGTCTTGTACTTATCTTTAGCTGTATTTCCTCTAGCTCTAACTGGGAGTTTTTTTCTCATCACTGAGAAAAAATGCATGTATATCTAGCTCTTAGATCTTATAACTGGATTGAATTGAAACTATATATTATCTGCACATTTCTCATTGTTTGTTTTTTTCAGTTGCGTGACCAATTTTGCCACTTCTTTGATGTATTTCATGAGTGTTAAAACTTGCCTGTCACCATCCTGTTTACCCCAACTGCTTCGTAAGGTTTCTGGGATACCGTTATTGTTGAGCTGTGTTGGCAGCGGTGCAATTAAACGAGTTCATAATGTGGATTTTAATGGCGAGATACGTCATGAGCCATTTGTTTATATTACTTCAACTTCGACAAAGCATGAACTCAGCCTGTAAGATTTCCCAAACTAATTAGCCCAAACGTTACCCTTGGCGATACATTTCTGGATCACCGGAGCCTTCAAGGAAAAAACTACGACATATGCTTGGATTTATGTTATTTGTGTTTCTGTAATTGAGAGTAAACCTGGTCAAAGTCTTTTAATGTGCCTCCTGAACTCTTGAGTACTTGCATCTGGGTGTAATCTGTTATTTTTTCTTTGATGGTGATAATCAGTGGAAGGCAATGAAACCAGAGAATGGGAGAGAAACAGTGGGAGAGAGAGTGCAGAGCTGGAAGCAGAGTGCAAATAGTTGTATGTACAGAGGACATAAAACAGGAAGTGCACTGAGAGAACTTCAAAAGAATGTTCTTTTAAGTAAAAAAAAATAAAAAATATGTTGCATGCTCTGGTTTGTCTTATAATCTATCAAACAGCTCACGTGTGCACCAGTAAAATATGTACAGATAGGCACATAATAATGACTCTATCACCGTGTCCAAAATCTGCAGCAAATCTTGATGATAAGCTGCAGCCGTCAGTTCAGTGAAAAAAAGCGAGGAAAACAGGAAAAAAACAAAAAAACATGAACAGATTGCTGATCATGTCATTTAAATACACAACACGTGGAACACCTGCAGCTGCTCATACATTTAATCATTTAATATGGTGACCTGTTCCATGTTTAATGAGCTCATGCTTCCCCCATGCAAACACACATGCACTCATCATCTCAATGTTCTTTATTCAGTCTTTTTGTACCTGTTTTCTTCCTGCTAATGTGGTATAAACATAAAGAATTGACTTCATGTCTCTTTGGCAAGTGTGACCTCGTATTTTGGTAACACATTAAGACATTTTTTCAATGTAAAACATCTGGATATTCTAAAGCAGCCATCAGTGTAATAAAAACAAAGATAGTGATTAAAAAAACTTGCAGTGCAGTAATTGAAAGGCTCGGTCTACATGATGCAAATGTATTTCTTGGGATAATATAAAGAGCTAATTTATCAAGGGTGTACCGATCTGATATTGAGTATCAGATTATATTGGCCTGCATCTAAAATATTGGATATAAGTACTCAAATACAAGCAGTCAATTATAGACTCTGCTGCAGCACATGTAGAGTATTCTTGAAGATTATGTATGTAACCCATTGGTTGATAATACATGGGTCAGTTTTTCTCATTGCTTACTATTGTTCTCTGTTTGTGTCATATCACTTGATCAAGCCTTTTCTAACATTCCATACTCCAAAATAAGTAATAAAGGTATGATTTGTGCTACTCAAGGCTACAATATTGGCATTGTATCGGAAGTGGAAAAAGTTGTATCGGGTCACCCCCATAATATATTCTTTTTAATTCCACTTTCAAGTCCAAGTCAAGTCACCAGTCATTGCTCATCGTCCGAATCGCATAACTTCTGCAATTTGACAACAGCGGTATTTTATTTCAGTGGAAGTGAGTCCATCCATACACTACAGACACTACAGATGTTCTTTAATAATAGCTGTTTTTTGAGCTATTATTTGTTATTTGAGCCTGACATGGGCAGCGGAGGTGCTGATCTGATAACCCTCCCAGCCAAGATCCACTGTGATGATGCAGTGGGGGGGGGGATGCTGAACAGCTGTAGCTTTTCTAAATATGTTCGTCCTTGTGTCAGGAAAGCAATCTGCCCTTTTGATTTGTGAGCTGGTTGCCGGGCTGCTGGTGTAAATTGTAACCTCTCGAGTATCCAAGAGCGAAATGCTGAAACCTAACGGCTGGGTGGTCATGAACTTCCCTGAGGATATCAGATATTTGATAAATGGTGCAGAAATCTGCTTATTTCATCTCCGCATCCCTCTTGAAACTGAAGTACATGATGAAAGGTTTCTTTCTCTTGCTTGTATCCACTTTATGTTTTCTTCCAGTTTTTGTCGTCATCCCCAGCAAGCTCGCTGTCCTTATCTTGATGTATGAGACAGAGAGAGGTTCCAATAATGCCCCCCCC
>CAESWR010000078.1:253327-270373 GCA_903171835.1 Mullus surmuletus | reverse complement strand
CCCCCCCCCCCAACAAACACACACTTCCTGCGTATCATTGTCTCTCAGATGAATTAACCAGGATTAATGATTCCAGGAATGTTTTACAAGGTCTCCAGTGGTCACCCATGCCCTATTTTATTGAATGGTCCCTCTACTATTTAAAACATACAGTAATGCCAGTAATGAGAACTGGCAGCACGCTGATTTCACACTGGTGATGTCAGTTGTTCTGATAAGTTTGCAAAGCACACTCCGATTTGATTGTATGCTGCCACTCATGTGGATGATTGCACGCGTGCACATTTGCAGAACATGTTCTCTGTTATGGATTTGTCCATTCACAAATCTATTTTCAAAGCGAAATAAGTGAACGTTGGTGATAATTAATGTTTTTTTGGAAGAGCTGTATAAATAGATCAATCAGAGACAGCCCTGTGAGGTCATGGATGTAAATTGTTGGTGTAAATTGGGTGTGTGTGGTCTGTGTCAATTAAACACGGTGTCACGTGTGTACGCCATCGTCATGTTTACTATCATTTTTTGTTTGTATATGAGCGAGAGTGTGTGCATAAGCTCCCCAGTCTTTATACAGATACGGCACACTGATAAAACTTTAGAACAGAGCCAAAAGAAATTGGAAAGAAGAAAAAAAACTGTTTTAAAAGAGGAATAATTTCAGCCGGGATGGAAAGCTCATTCGTCATCCAGACATCAGCGGACATTAAATCTTTCTCTGGGAGAGGAGGGCAGAGGAGCCATCATTCTTGCAAACATTTTCCTGTATAAATGTTATGACACCATGTCATTTTTCACATATTTTTAATACCACAAGAAGTCTTAAATATTTTGTCCTTGGGAAACATCATCAGTTGCTCCCGGTCGTGCCAACACTTTCAGCATCTTTGACCTTTCTTGCTGCGACTCCTCCCTCTCCTCACCTTACCCTCCGCCTTTCCTCCCCTCTCTTCCTCAAACATAATCCTCCTCACTCGCGCGTCTGTATTCGTTGCACGTAGCTTCTTTTTTTCCTCCCATTTTTTTGTCTGCAGAATCATAAAAGTGCAATCTTTTCTTCCTTACATTTGGCCCAGGGCAACTCAAATCAATGAGATGAAAAAAAATAGGCAGATGAAGAAGTGAGAGATTTGCGGAGAATGGAACTTGGAGAGACGAATGAGGGATTGAGAGAAAGGTGACGATGATGAGCGGGAGGTGTGAAGTCCAATTAGAGAAACACAACGATATAAAGTGAGGAATGAACATTGTTAGAAGAGACTGATGTGATGTGGAGAGGGGAAAACAACTGAATGTTTACGCCGAATCTGGTAAAATTGAGATGTCTACATTGTGAGTGCCTGCCTGGGGTTCCAGAGAGTAATGCACAAACAACACTGAGAGAATCTGAGTTTAAAGAAAAAAGGAAAACAAAGTCCTCTCCTGGCGATATGGTAATCTGATGACCTAACTGCGAACACCTGATGTGATGGGTTTTGATGTCAGATTCTGGCGACTTGACAGGGGAAATGACCAGCACACTCGAGCTAATTTGTGGCAGTTAGCTGCAATGCCAACCAACATCAGGTGTCCTTTAATCAGGCTGCAGCCACGATCTCAGTTGGGGCTCAGAAATATGAGAGTGGGAACACACACACATACACAAGGCAGTGCTATAATTGATGCCATGATGATCTCACAGCACACCAAAGAAAAACAGATTTACATATTAACTGCACAACAGTGTAACATTTAGACATATCTGTTAGACGTGAAGATGGTTTTTCTGTGTGGTGACCCCATTATTTTGATTTATTCTTATCATTAAAATACATTTTCATTTTTCATTTTCTCAATTTAATTCAATTTCTCATGATCATCACTTCGGCGAAAGGGTTTTGCTTTGGTCAGCCTCCCTTTACTTGTAAGTTTGGTTACGTTGTATTTTGATTATGACTCTGTTGTAATATTACTGAGCTAGGAATCAGGCTAGTTGTTGCACTGGAGTCATAATGATTATGTAGATGAGGATGAAGTGGCTTATATGGCACATGCAACTGGCATCTCCTGTAAATATAATATACCATTAAATGTTTTAACTGCATTGTATTAAAAAAATATGTTAGAGATAATTATAAGCCTCCACCGTCTCTTATTCTCGAACACTGTTTTGCAACAGCTACTGGTTTCCTTTGCACCTAAAAGCTGTGAGGCGTAAAATATGAACATTTTTACTGTGCACATTTCTCACCACCACCATTATTCAAAATGACAGTTAAAACCTTGCTTCTGTTATCAAGGGCCGCTGCTGGCTCCCGCGCTCCATCTTGCTTTTCAAAAAACACATTCGCATGCCATGGGAAGTCGAGGAGGGTTTATGGGGAAACGTGGTGTTAATTTAAAAAACGAAACAAAACACACACACACAAATGTAGCACCTTTGCTATGTGTGCGTGTTTTTTTTTCTTTTCTTTCTTTGACATGTGGCCAACTTCACACCATTGTTCAGACTCTCTAAAGTTAGGCCCGTGCGCTTTGTGCTGGACGCAACACTGGCTACAGGGATATGGATCAGGAAAGAGTAAGTAATTCACTGACTTCAATGATATGGAGGGAACAGGTGACCTCCCCTCCTGAGCAGCTGAACATTCCAGAAGAAAACATACAAAAGTTTCACTGCACATAAACAAAAAACTAAACCATCCTGTCTCAGCTTCTCCTCCCGAACTTTCCACGTGGTTTTGATTCTCAAAAAAATAAAAAAAATAAAAAATAAATCACAGAATCTTTGGAGATCAATAACCTCCAAACTCATTTTTTCAAGCCGCTTATGCGTTTCCCGTCCAATGCTGACAGATATGTAGTAGATGGAGAAGGGAAAGAAACAGACCACTAAGGTATTTCCAGTCTGTCTTTATCTGCTTCTGTCCATTGTGGCGGAGGGGGAAGTGGTTTCCTGCAGTGTGGGCCGCGTTGGCTTCAAACACCAGAGGCAGACAGATAATTACACTGTCAGAGTGAGGAGATCCTGCTGTTGAACAACATGTATGTGCGCGGATACATGCCGATGCCTCGCTGCTAATCTGCCATTTGTTTCTGTCAAAGTGATTTGATTTGTCACGGTTTTATTTTATCGGGAACATGGATTTTCATGCTGAAATTTGGTCCGGCCCTCCAGCGCTTCAAAACCCCTTTTTAACCCACTCGGGCTTTTGTAGGGTTCATGTTGGAAATATTCCCTGGCGAAGTCCCAAACGTCTGGACTTAACTGGGAGATCTCAGACTCGGAACCGCACTCTTGCTAAACCTAGGCAGGATGGAAGTCTCTCCCAGACAGCTCTCATGAGAATATTCTGGAGGTCGACATAAATTATGTGGCTTCTCAGCACGTGACAGTCAGCGTTCGACCACAGTGGGTGGCACTGAAGGCTGCGACATGGAACATCATGTACACATCACTGCGAGCCCACGGGGGACGATTGGATCATGTGGCAACCGCTGATTACACATCTTCTTTATAAACAAATCTACATGGTAGCCATCGCCCTGATGAAATATGAGCAAATGCAAAGAATTGCAAAGATTTTGGACATTTTTTTTAGGAGAAATGCGACCAGGTTATGATCAATTCATGTTATGTTCATTCAACTCATCATTATGTTTTGTGCAGCGTTTCGATTGTAGATGCTTGCTTTAATACCGCAAGAGGGCGTACTTCACCTTTGCAGTCCAGAGAAACGTCAAAGACAATGGCAGCGTCAAACTTTTAACGCCACCCTGCATCTGGTTTGGAGTATTCTTTTATTTCCTTTTTCAAGAACTTGATGTTTGTTATTCAAAGAAAAAAAAAGTTTGGTTTGGTTTGATCCTCCTTGTTACCCTGCGAAACGGCAGTAAGTGTGCTCCATTTGATGAGGTGTTTTGTTTGGTGGCGCCATTTGCTGAATAAAGACATGCATACTGTTTGAGGCAATTATAGATAATAACTCTTCCATTCCTTTGTTCTTTTAAATTTTCCAAAAGTTTCTACAATTGTTGTAAAATTGTCGCTGTTGCATGTATAAATAAACCAGTATTTGTGTTGCATTATTGGTACATTCAACAAATGATTGCTTAAAAAGGAAGCAAGTCAAAAAATAAACATCAATTATCATTAATAGATACATTGTTAACAATGATGGATAGCCTGTTTTTACAAGAAAACATTCCATAACATGTAAAATATGTCAAAAGCTACTAATTTAATGTCGATCCCTGAACACCCAAAGCCCAAAGCACTGTTATTGTTGTTATAACAGTGGATATAACTGGATCACACACTCAGGTCACAGAATAGAAAAAAGCCCTTGAAACGCCTGATCTCAGCCATCATTTGTGTATTTTACTCTCCAAAGAACAAATTTTCTGCCAAGCAGCACAAATATTTAACCAGACAGCCCGAAACAATGACCTCCTGTCAGCCTGATCAAACACTGGTAAAAAAAACACAGAATGGACGCTTTCAGGCCTTACAGGAAGGCTCGCCGAACAGTGGGTACAAGCACTGAGAGCTGGCACACACACAAACAGCAACACATCTCTTTCAGGTACGGTGTATATGTTATTCAAAGACAAGGGCACAAACAGACATTGCCACGGATGTTGCTGTCTGCCCCGTAAACTTTTATTCACTTATTTCACACAGAAAGGGTTTCCCGACCTGTGATCAAGGAGCTGTGGGCTGGTTAGGATGCCTGCATAATCCCTGCCAGCCCAGAACTATAGTTCACATTAGGGTTAGGGCAAATCTGTCCACAGAACAAACAAAAGTCTCAGCATTCCAGCTCTGACCACAACTTTTTTGGCTCTAACGTGTTGAAAAAAAAAGAAAGAAAAAAAAAAGGATTCATCGCAGTTTAATGGTATGTAAATAAAAGATCAGAAATGGGATCAAATAACTTTATTAACTAATGAGCCTGTGCTTTTCTTCAGATACGACTTCTATTGAGTTAAGAGACAGACATTTAAAATTTGAAAATATATTGACTATTTTCAGCCACCTCCGAAGTAACAGAAGCCTGTCCGGATCCCTGACACGCACATCCAAAAACAGCACTGAAAAACACTCCAGGGGAGTGAAACTGCAATGCTATCCAGAAACGGCAATGCTTAATCAACTCGGTTTGCTTTACACTAAAAACTAAATGGGTTGATATTCAAGAAAGCCTCTGTGTAATTCAATAAAGGGGCATGGTTTACCTTGGCAGGGAAGAAAGGGAACACATTGTTTGCACGATAGGATATATCCATAAGTGGACACGGGATTACCATGAATGGAGATCTTGTGCAAAATTTCACAAGGAGCACAGTTATATATCGCTTAATGGCCGCAGAGTGTTGGATTATGGCATGTGGGTGTTACCAATATTTTGTATCATATTTGTCAGATTCATGTTGTGGAGAAAACTGAAGCAAATTACTTATTAGTCGGCTGCTTGGTAGGTCCAGCTGGCATCTCTCTCCCACCACCCTGTCGCGTTGGTTGTTCAGCAGAATGTGAACATGAAAACTTTGATAGTGTGCGACACAATGATCCCTGTTCTCCCGTGTCTGCCAGCTATTTGGGCAACAACTCCCACTCCCCAAGTCAGTGTAGCATAAACTTTCACACTCTGTCACTTACTAGTGATTTGACATATTTGTTTGTGTTTGTGTGTATGTGTGTGTTTGGTGGGGGGGGGGCGGGGGGGGGCTCACCAAAAGTGGCTGAAATGTGCAGATTTTTATGACAGTCATTTTCTTTTAGAATGTTCTGTTTTGGGTTTTTTCCAATCTCAGTTCCAATCTCTGCTCGAGGAAGAGTTTGCATTCAAACTTTAACAAGTTCATATATTTGGCAGCACGCCCAACTAGATTGATAATATGGGGAAAACAATGGCCGTATAAGAGATGTGGATGGAACAACACTGATATCACTGTTCCTGGACTTGCTCCACGAGACTTTAGACTTCAGCAAGAGAACTCATTTTGGAATTTTGGCTTACACCGTCTCGGTATCAAGATTTGGATGAGGGGTTTGGGGGGGGCGGTGTATTGCTTTTCCTGATTCAGCTTATCGACCACCAGTGTACGAGCTATGTCCAATCCGCAAGCGCTCAAAGCTTTATAGTCTAGTTTGCTCAGACTTCAAACTAAGACCTTAAACTAATTTGAATCGCTAGTCCCTGTTGATCTATAAAGAACGTAGGCAGCATTTTGGACATCTTGGTCAATTAATTTTACAGAGTTCATCTCGAGAAAAGTTTGTTTTTTCTGATCAAATGTGTCCGCATACTTCATACCAGCAGTGGTGTTTGGTACAAATGTTGGGGTATACAAATGAGCTACACCAACAATCTTTGAGAGTTAAAAACATTAGCAAACAGTAAATGACATCTAATCAAACAAATACAATATTTCACGCTACCCATCCCAGTCATCTGCGGTTACGAGGTCTCTGCCCAAGCCCTGTGCTATGCACGGCTCTGGCGGAGCTTATCTCGTGTATTTATCCTGCGTTGATCCACTGTAGCTCTGCCTGGAAGCTGTAGCTCGGGCAGGAATTCATAGTTGTGACAAGGTTTATGTTGGCCGAACCGCCTGAAACTGGAGCCGAGTGCCGCAACGCAGTCAAATAAATCATCTGAAGAGAGGGATGGCGCGGAGGAAGACAAACAAATAGCATTTTACGAAATAATGTGTCCACCTCTTTTTTTGCCTTATCTCTGTTCTTTGGGCAAGAAATGATGGGATTGACAGTCTTTAACACACGTAGGTGGGAGGTTGTCAGGTACACTTTGAATGAATTTACAGAGAAGTGTTTACTTGAAGGCTGCGTTCCTCCGTGTCATTATGTGGTCTGAGGTTTCATTCATACCTCCAAACTGTATATCACCACCGAGCGAGACAGCCAGCCATCGACTATGATTAAACAAAGGGAGATTTTCTAGGAATCATCGGTTGACAGCGGCAATGGAGGGGAAACACAAGACGGACAGATAACTCGACTTGACTCCACAAAATGTGAACAATACTTCAGACTGTCCATCATGTGGCAATTGACAGAGAGGCGGTAGTGGCACTGATCGTTGGCCTGAAGGACTGGGGGGAAGAAGAGCGATGGGTGCAGACGGCGTCTGAGAAAATACAAAGAGAGGCAAAGAGGGAAAGATAAGAGGCTGCTGCAATAGCAACCAGGCCTGATTGGAGAAAATGACTCCCCTCACTTTCAGTTATTTTCAGCATCAGAAAATCCGTTAATCAAGGCTAAATCTTGTTTCCTACAATTGAAAAAAATGCCTTGAATTACATGGATGGATTTTACAGAATCCATCTTAACCTGATGAGATTTAATTACTTCCTGGTCACAAGTTTACCATCACTTAGGTCATTTAGGTCATTAAAATCAACCTCTTGCACTGTCACAGAACAATGCATCCATGTTGTACTTGTCCGCTCTGCCGACCCAGAAACGAAATAAGATGGGAATCTGGACATGATTAAACTCTAATTATTTTCATCAATCACTTTGGTTTCCCAGCTGTGTCACCGCAAAGTCTGCGAGCGAACCGGCGGCTGTCGGGATCGCAAGATGAGTTGGTATCCCGGAGATTTTGTTTGGAGAAGACACCTTGTGGCGTAATGACGTCCTGCGCTATGGTGTCCATGCCCCGCAGCTGCATTAAGGTGTTTAAACAAGGGCTGATTTTTTCGCAAATATCCCCTGATGAGGGTCCAGAGAGACACAGACAGATAACTTGACCATTCCAAGTGCAAGTTCACTCCACGCCCGGTTTGGAAGTCATCTGACGTTCCAGTGCTGCAATAATCCAGCCACGATGTTCATCTGCCGGTTTTAAACAAAGTGAAGGGCCAGAAAATAATGGGGTCATGTAATTAAATAAATACAGCCTGAGGAAGCGGTGAGCAGGTGTTCAGGGGCCGTACATTAACTCCAGCTTATTTCCTGAAATTAAATTGCAAACGATAAGTCTTCAATGACAAGAATCCCTTTTTTTGTTGTACTAGCAGACTTTCTGGGCTGGGGCTGTAATTGGATGTGGATACACACATGTGCGTCCTGGATAATGCAAATGGCTACTTTGACTGAGACAGATTTCACAATTACCAATACTTCGTTATTATACTTCCTCTATTTCTGTTTTCTTCTTCATTCATTATACTTTTTCTTAAACCATTAAGCTTATTTTGTCTTCCTCTTTATACTTTTGCTCTCTTTGAATTGTGCCTGACCTTGCTCTTCCTTCCAATTCCAGACTGAATAAAAAGTTCCAAAAAAACCCCCACAAAGCTATGTTGAATTACTCCTGACTTTCGGAAGCCTAGTTTGGCAAAACAGCCTCTTCTAAAATGTTCAGCTGTATCATGTGATCCTCAAACCAGCATGACACACCACAGGAGTGACACTTCTAATGCATGTATGCATTCAATCTGCTTTTTGTTTCCAGTTTAGTTTTGCTTTAGAATGGAGCAGCCCAGCTTTAAAGAATAAGAAAAGAGCCTTTGTTGCTACAGTAACGCCATAATATATTTATTTATATTAACTGATTTCTGTTTGAAACAAGCAAAACAATTTCCATCATGCTAGTATATTTCATACCAGTTCAAATGAAAAAAGAGGCAGAATTTGTCTTGAGTAGCTAATGAGCACAACAATACCAAGCGTGTGTGTAGCTCCATTCATGTTTTCTGTCTCCTTGCACATTGTTGTGACCTTGTTACCAGCCCACAATAGACGCAGTCCAAAACATCTTAAAACTTATGTACATTCTACTCAATTAAATGTCATTACATGTGTGTAGCCAATAAAAGTTAATAGAAAGTGTGATTAACTCAGTGTGCAGTAGTAACTGAGTGCGGTCAGGGCCCGACAGTGTTTCCACTGCTGTAAACCCAGATTCAAGGTCGTGATTAGCAAGGCGGCGTTCGGAGGAATCTGGATGTGGGTTAAGAGTATGTGCAGTCACCGAAAACAAGATAACCATTTATTTTGGGATTTCTCCTCTTCGAAACGTACAGAATAATCAAGCTATTTTATTTCCCCACGTCATTGAATTCCACATTATTACCTTTGTTTTCTGGAATGGCTTTAACCTGGTGTGACCAACAATAAGCATTTATTCATTAAAAACATATATTAACAGTGAATTTTTTTTGGCCATCTACGGCCGACATTAAAATAGTGCAAAGTTGATTTAAAAAAAAAAAGAAAAAAATCACAATTCTGCAAGTGTTGCATTAAATTTAATGTGGAAGCCAGGGTGGGAATGAGGTTTGCAAGAGCTTTTGGCCTCCGCTGTCACAGAGAGCACCGCGCAACCTGAATTTTTCTTTTTCTTTTTTTTGGTAAGCCTTCTTTTCACGCCATTTCTCCCCCTAACTCGAACCATTCCACCTTGGCTGCCGGCTACTAGAGAACAGAGGTTGATAATTGTGCTCTAGATTGTAGGAACTCACTGTACACACACACATGCAAAGACGGAGGAGCGGGCATACACACACATGGCAGAGTGATAGTAATTGAACTCCTAAGTGTTGGGTATCCAGGAGTGAAAGCAGGAAGAAAGTCTTAAAATTCTGCTCTCTTGAGCATCTTAAACTCTTTTATTGACTTTTATTGTGTGTTTGTCTTTGTGTGCATGCATGTGTGTGTGTGTGGATGTGTGTATGTGAAAACATGCATATATATTTCTTATTTTTTACTATGCAACGTGTTCTGGCATTGTTGCGTGCCCCATGACACCATTTGGTTGTAAAATATGTACCAGAAGGTCTTGGTATTGTTTGAGGGCTGTGGAGAATGTTTCCCTGAGGATCATGGGATTGAGTGAAGCAGGCTGGCAGAGTGGCTAAATTACAGGGAGCACTACAGAGACCTCATCCCAGGGTGCAAAATGATTCTCAAAAAAAAAAAAAAAGATGCAGCATTTTGCATTTCAAGGACCCGCAAACTTATGACTACATTTTGAAGTAAACGGCTTTGAGTCCATTTATTAGAATAAGAAGGATGCTATCTCTGTGTGATGCTTCTCCCTTATCCATGAGGAGGATAGTCTTACAAACTGCTCGTAAAGCTCCCGGACGTATACGCAGGCACATGAGGACACGCGCTTTCACAGATTTACAGTTTCACACTCAGAACCCCGGCAGGCTGAAACGGTGTCCCTCAGCCAATCTCAATACAGAGGTTTTAGCTCTCACAGGGGAGCCGGCCAATTAGAGGGACCGGTAATACGGCCCATATGAACAGGGGCTTCTGGGTAGTCCCAGCAGGTGTTGTGTTGATTATGATCTGACACTCTTGTCGGGTGCTAACTGGAAGCATACCTGATGCAGTAGAGGAGGGTAATGGGTACAAAACAACACACTCTTGATGCGATGCTTCTTGGCCATCAGCTACACTCAAATAGCTGTAATTAAGCTTAATTGAGTTCAGAAAATCTTACTGAGGCATCTGCAATCTGATCACAAAGTTAAGCTGCGACACCACACATGCGTCTATTAAATGTGCTGCAACTTTATTCCCTCCCTGTTTACACTTTGCATTCAATTTTTTTTTCTATTTATTTTCACAGAGGAAAAAAAACCACATCTGCTATCGCATCCATGCAGCCGCCATGATAATGTGTGCCGCTCCGGTGTTTATTTACAAGAATATGAATTGTGTTTTTGGTCCCACGTGGTTTTTCGGCATGTGTTTTTCATTATACACGAGGCAAAATAATATGCTCCTACTGGGTGGGTTTTGCCACACATGAAACAAGGAAATAATGAGTTTTTGTTTAGATACCAGCGCTTCCTTCTATTCCCATGTTGTTGCAGGCAACTGTAGAGAAATAAATAAATATCACGGTGGATGCTTTTATCTTGAACCTGCATTTATTTCAGATACATTCAGACATATTACCTACAGTCTCTGAAAAATACATATTAAATTCATATAAACAACAAAATAATTTTGTCTGTAAGTGAGAGTTTATGTCATAGGCACTGATTTAATATTTGAAACAAGAGGACGATGAAACAAGCAATTAAGATGCAAAGTTTTGCATTAAAAAAAAAGTTGAGGGCAAACTAATCAAAAGTTGGCATTTGTTAAATCAGTTCATTTCAAGCACTGCAAAACAACGATGGATTTCAATTAAATTAATAGAACAATGCAAATATGAAGAGAATAATTTAGTGCAAGCTCAGCAGCCAGCATTGGGCTCAGGTTGGCTGTAGTTTTATTCTCTGTTATCGTTTTCATGAGCTGGTCAAAGAGACAACACAGTGTGTGTTACAAAGATTTGCTTGTGCACACACACACACACACACACACACACACACACACACACCCTTTGGTTACAATTCCGTACATTATCAGAAACCTCTATCTGTCTGACTATCCTACGAGCTGTATTTTATGCACATAAACACTTTACTTTCCCTGTGCTTTCCTGAAATATGTTTGGACGTGGAATCACAGTCACTCACATTCTGTTCCAGAGAACATCAACAGAAAAAAAGATGTTATCCCGAGGCTCTCGAAGCACAAATACCCCCCCCCCCGAAAAAAAAAAATAGCCGGCTGCAAAGAAAGTCCTAAAAATATAAATTGAAGACTTTAACAAGGACCATATGATGCCAAGTGAATGTGAGCGTATACTGCGTGTGGGTAAATGTGTTAGCTGTATTTTATCATCTGAAAAAAACGCAATCCTGTATTTCATTACTTTTATTCTACTCTTCAGCATGTTGTCAGCAATCACAAATATTCAAACATAAAACTTGAGATGTACGTTGACACTCGGGGTACTTTGTGAGCCTGCAACGCTCCAACTCCGACAAAGAGAAAAACACAGTTACATGGAGTTTTCCGGCCCTCAAAGATCTACGTAAAGACAACACAGCAGTACACTTAAAGTGGCCCTAATCTCTAACCAGGGCCATGTGATGCCACTGGGGGAGGCAAGTCTCCCAGTGGCTGCGGGTGTCATCTGAGGGCAGTTCGTTAAAGTCACCTATCCATGACATGACAGTCAGACCTCTGGCTGCGGTTGAAATCAAACACCCCCATCTTATCTCCACCTAAAGACCCCCTCCACCTCAACTCTGCTCTTTGATCCCATTTGATCTGAAGAGAAAGTAAAGAGGGAATGCTGAGGTGAGTTGGAGGATGAGGGTAAGTTTGAATAAAGGAAAGAAGATATCATGAAGCTTAAAGAAGGAAGACCCACGGTTGTCCAATCTAATGGTTATTAAACATCTCTGGGTTGAATGACAAAATTACATTCTAAAATGAGAGATGTGTTTATCTTCTGACAATGATTTGTTGTGGTTTTGGAAGGAATCATCGTCATTGTGTTCTACCAATGTCTGCCAAAAATGATGAGCCATGCTCAAGGGGGGCACATGTAACAACAACATGAACATCAATAAAAAAAAGACAAATTAGAAAAGCCGTTCAACAGAAATGCAGGATGTTGATTTGGGAACTTGAATAAAAGATTGATCTGGACTGACTTAAATATTAATGTTGGTGGCTCAGGCTAGAGCTAGACAATTTAGGTTTTTTTGTTGGTTCCTCCCATGCCCTCTAGCTCTCAGTTGTTCAGACACAGTAATTGCTCTGCTACGAGCCAGTCTTTCAAATATTAATGCATCATTGTCACTGTGGGTTCCCAAAAATTCATTCGTTTTATCTTAAAACTATACCTTGATTCCTTTAAAAGCGTATGGTTAGACAAAAGCCTTTGGTTTGGAATTTGCTAAAGACTGAGGGTGTGAGCCAATGGTTTGTGGCCTCCTGGTGGTCTGTGAAGGAATTGCAGCTGGACCCTCATAATGCATTCACAAAGGCAAATTCACTGGTTCAAAGTCATTAGAACACACATATTTGGTTTTGCCTCACAGACATACCTGAGGAGTAAGTGCAGGTTGAGGCCATCACCAGATGATGAGAAAGTCCTTTGTCATTATATTGCTAAGAATAGAGAGCAAACAATTGACCATAAAATTGTATGTAAGGAAAAACCACATGTCAAGAGTAGTGCCTGGACTACCTCTTTGTCAGACTGACCCTGGGTTAGTGGATCACAATCCAGTTTTAAGTGGCTGTTTAAACATAACCAAACTATTTACTTAGTAATACCACCAAAACACTGAGGAACTATAATAAGATGTATAAAGTAGGCTATTTGAAGACAGCAATGTGTTGAATGTCTGCGATCACAGACATGCTGATATGCTTATTTTTAAGCAAAGCTATTTAAACCCTGCGGGGTGATGTCTTTAGTATTGAGAAGGTTAGCGATCCCTTCTAAATTTAAACTTGATGCACTGTAAAATAACCCCTGGAATCCACAATAAAAACAGAAATCAAACAGCCAAAGAATATCCAGGGAAGTGGGAGATCTGGCATGTCGGACCTTTAAAGTGGATAGACCTACAGGGTACTGTAGCTGCGGGGCAGAGTATATTTTCCAACATAGCTAACTGGTGGGTGAAATAATACTGAAATGAAACTATTCTTCACTTTTATTAGGGGCCCACAGGCTCTCCTTCAAGGACCTCTGATGGGTCCCCAGGCTCCACTCTGACAGTCACTACAGCGTAGGAATGAAACACATCCACCAGATGTGGCAGGGCTACTCTCTGCTGGCAGTTTAATCCATGCGGGGGAATCGAACAGCCGTAAAGGGGTCAAGCTGGTGTGTTAGGTTATCAACACACAGAGTCGAGGTGACGGCTTTGTTCTGGATTACACTGTAACTGGACACAGGTGGGTTTTTGGGCACACAGACATGTGTGACAGAAAGGTAAACACACGATTAAATACAAAAAATGAGGAATTACTCGTGGGGAGTTGAGGGTGAGGTGGCATTTTACGCACACACACACAGACACACACCTACTTTCACCCCACATCTGAAAGTAATTCTTGGACCGCTTGTGTGTGTGTATGTGTGCAGTGGGAGGCCTGCCGGATTCCAGGGCGACCCCCCCTCACCAGGATGGCGGAGGAAAGGGAAGGAGGGCGGGCAGTGGAGGGAAGGGGAGGTAGGTAAGCGTTTTGGGAAACGTGGAGCGAACAGCAATTAAAATCCCCTTTTCTCTGTCCTTTTGAAGGAATTCCCGGCGGAGTCGACTCAAAGCGGGATTAATCACCAGCCCTCATCCCCCTGAAACCTACATCCTTCATTCCTTCTTTCTTTTCTCCCTCTCTTCTCTCCTTCTTTCTTTACAAGTGTGTGTCATTTCCTCATTAATATCCTGGGAAAGGAAATCGAGGGCCTGGGCAAGGCAATGTAAACTTTTTCTTTTTCCCCCACCCTCCTCTCAACTCTACTCTCGGTTTAAATAATTCTAACAAATGTTTGGTTAAAAGTGTAAATACCTGAGCGCTCTCTCACTGCCCCGGTAAAGCGATCCAAAGATTATCCGTGAATCTGGCCTTCGTAGACATTAGCAGCAAAGTTTACAGTGTCATTGTAAACTTGACAATGATTTGTGTGTGTGCGGGTGGGTGTGTGTATATGTGATAATGAATTGTGTGTTCGAACACGGGCCAAGCCTCTGACTCTTTCCCTTGTTGCAGAAAGGCCTTGTTATCAGTGTAAGCCATGCATTGTATTACAACCCGTAATTTAGTTTACATTGTGCTTGGAAAAGCAGTAAATTACACGGGTTTCTGCTCAAAATGAATAGTCGGCCGCTTCACAGTTGAGACAAATCTCTTTGCTTTTGCTACTCGAGGCAATATTTTTTGCTAACATCGCTCCCAAACATATAATTTTGTCCCAAACTCCTGGCTTTTAAAAGCAAAGTACAGTGAAATCTAATAAGCCACTTTCGAAAGGGTTTTCGCTCGTTCCATTAAATGAACGCTACTTATTTCACTTTTCCCACTCACTTTTGGATACAATTTCTATGTTTTGCTCTTTTTGCACTTCTCTCCATCTGTCTTCCTGGGGCTTGATGTTTGCTTTAGAGAAAGAGCGAAAAACACTATTTGGATGTGCATGCATTTCATCACTTCCATTAATTCAGTCTGTGAATCACAGGCCTCTATTGATGTTTAATGGTATCAGTCATCTACGTCTGGCATGAGAAGAAGAGACTCTGCTGTTAGGCAGCTGTAGTTTCTTAATAACTTGCACATTGAGAAACAACATTTTAATTCCAGGAACACAAAGGAGTGTAGCATCTGATGTTCCACAGATATTTTTCACAATCTTTTTTTCCACTAAATGCTTTCTCAATCATTAGACACAGTTCCTTGGATCTTCGTCATATACAGTATATCAGATTTTAGTTTCCAAAAGAGCTTTCTGGCAGTGTGAGTCACTGTGAGATTAAACTGATCACATTCTTGGAATTAAAATTGAGATCCAAAGACTAGACAGTCAACACAAGTCAGTAAAAACAAACCCCTCTGTGCCTTGACCCCTTGTTAAAAACGGGAAATCCAATTGCGAAACCCACTCCTCTGGTGTTAATTTGACAAACTGCTCAGGGGAACTCTATATGTTCTGACTCAGTCAATGCTCTGCTCCAAATTCAATAAGGAGGGGTGAACTCAACATGTATTTTAAGAAAGCTTTTGCTGAATAGCACTTAAAATGGATAGTACCACATGAAAAGTGTTCAAAAATAAATACAGAAAAACTGTGAACTGCGGAGGAAGAAGCTCATAATTTGTAAGTGCACTAATAAATTCCTATTTACTGACTCATTTTGTCTCAGAGTTCTTTTCTCACTGGCTGCTCTTTCAAATTATGTCATGACGCTCTACATGGGCACTCCTCTAAAACCCACTGTAGATTACATAACAATGATCAGCAGCACTGTGGTGGAGAATGATATTTAAATTACATCTGTATTGGTTTGTTTTCTGCAACTTACTGATCTACAAATATTCTTAATACTTGCTGGTTGAACTTATTGTGACAAAAGAGGGAAACAGAGACAGTTTCTATTTTCATCTTTTTTGTAGGAGCAGTCATATTTTTGCTTATGTGTGCCTCCTGTCCCTCTGTAATGGTGCAACAGTCATGATTAGTGACTGTTGCACAGTGAGATTGTTGGCTGGAACTTGCTGTGGGTCTGCCTGAAGGTGGAGAAGGGGAGGTGAGAGGTCAAGGTGGGAAGACAGGAATACAAGAAACCAGAGCAGTGATAAAGGCTCCCAACAGGGATGTCATCGCTCTGTCTGGTATGAGCACTGAGTGAGCAGCAACACTAGCACATGGCGTCCAGCTCCGCCCACCTTGCTCCCAATGACACCGCTGCTGGTCATAGATCTCCCACTCTCCCACATACAAACTATCTAAGACGGCTCCCCATCTCGCACCCGTTCTCTTCTTCTTGACAGATGGGAGCCAGGGGTCAGCTCTTTGGGAGGCTGGTCGGGACATCCAACCAAGACATGCAGTGCAGCTGCAGCTGAGTCAACACCCTCAGAAGTCAGGCATAAAATATGTGTATTTTGAGGGGAAAGCTTTCACATTCTCATTGCTTAATAAACTGAATTACGGCAAAATTTGACAACTGACTGCTGTGACCATTGATTACTCGGTAAAATATATTGAGTGACATTGTGTGTGTAAAGCTGTAGTTTGTAGTTTTCTGCATTCAAGGGGAAAAAAAGCATGTGTACGCAAGATGAAATATGGAATCCTAACTGGCAGATCACAATCATGAAACACTCCATGAAATCTGTCCATCAGAGCTGGTTTTGAGGTTGGTCAAAACTTGGAGAAAAAAATAGAGTGACAGTGACTCTGAGCAGCTGCTTGTATCCCTGCATCTCAAAACTCTCAAACCGCTCCAGAACACCTTAAATCTCCAGTCATGAGAACCGACTACTGCGGAAATCTCCCTCCGCTGCGGCACCACTCGCCTCTTATTCACCCTCTTCATGATGCTCTTTCCTCCCATCCATCCCTTCATCCACTACCCCCCCCCCACCGACCCCAGACACATTAAATCCTCCCTTCCTCACTCCACCATGCTCAATATTTTCATCTTTGTTTCCCTTTATCTGATCAC
>CAESWR010000078.1:212232-230310 GCA_903171835.1 Mullus surmuletus | reverse complement strand
GAATCAACCCCCCCCCACACACACACACACACACACACTAACACACCGCCGTGTGTAAAGTCAACCAGTTTGCCGGCCCGAGGCAGCCAGACTGCAGGGTTCACTGGTTTCAGTGGTCTGGGTGCGATGTGGTGAGGAGGTGCCTGTGCCTTTGTGTGCATGTGTCTGAGTGCGTCTGCGTTGTGTGGTGTATTAATTCCCTGAACACCTGCTGTTTGCATTCTTGTCTTATCCCCTCGTCGCAAACACACACAGACACACACATACACACATACGTGACTTACATCTGCCCGTAATGGAAACAAGTGGCGGTTAGGGCTTTGTACTAAAGCCACTCGTTAGTTGTCTGACTGCCAGCTGGTCAGTTAAATTTAAAGCTGAGTTGAGCTTTACTGCTGGGCGGGGTGGACACCCAAGTTTCAACAGACTAGGTGCGTAAAAAAAAGGCAGTGCCGCTACCGTCATCTTATTTCAGAAAATTTGACCTTTCAAATCGAATGAAATTGGACATATGAGAGATATATGAGGTTATATCCCTTTAAGTTGGAAGGAGTGTACAAAAAGCTGTTTCTTTCAGCATGGAAGGCAGACGATGGAGCTTGGTGCTAATTAACTGATTGCGATCACCTGTGCCCACTTTAGTCCAGCCTCACCAACACAGCAAATGCATTTCTAGTTGCAATTTCCTCCACAAATATCCATGTGTAAGGTAGCGTAAAAGTCTTGTTGCTTTTTTCATTCCTTGATATTTTTGACCAAATATAACAAATTTTAGACCGAATGTTACATTCACTAGTCTACCATCAGATGTATTTTAATACATAATCCCTTGACACAGTGCTCTAAATGATTCAAGTTTTCGGTTTTATTTCGGTAAATGCTAATACTGCTTCAACCTGTTGATTTCAGCTGCATGTGCATGTTGTCCAGTATATTTTATTTTTAATTTTGTGGAATGTTTGAGGGTTCTCATTCACTTTTAATTATATGACTGAAGTTTAAGTGAAGTTTATTCTGATTTCTCTTATTTTAAACATATTTATCAGTGTCATAATTTTGCATCCCTACTACAACAATGGGATTGATGCTCGCTGATGTCGAACACTCGCTAGGTCTTATATCTTTGTTTCCATATGTTCATTTGTGACTCACTATCAATTGGACAATTTACTGATTAAGCTTCACGCAACATATCTTTTCACTTTGGCAGTCGCTTGGACTTTCTCAGGGTTTCGGTCTGTCGTGTTTCACAGGGGCAATGCCATCGCTTTACACCTGGCCCCTGTTTGTTTGACTCTCAAGCGGTTTCCCTGGTGAGAGCAGAAGTTTCCACTGTGAACAAGAGGGAGATGGAGATAAGGATACGGAGATTAGTAGACGGGGGGGGGGGGGNAGAAAAAAGAGAAGGGGAAGGGAAAATGTGGCCAACTGTAAAAGAGTAAAAGATTGAGATAAAAGAGGGAAGATTAGAGAGAAAAAGAGGAAAGCAAAGAAAAAGTGTTTAGTCAACTGTGAAACAGCGAAAGATAAGACACGAGAGATAGAGAGAGGGGGGGACACACTGTAAAGGGGGGAGATTAGAGAGAAAAATAAAAGTGGTGAGGGAGGCTCGGAACACGAGGTGAAGCTGGCTGTGAAGGCTGGACACGTTCAGGAAAGACTGGGAGTGGGCTGAGATTTAAGATAGATGAAGGTAAAGAGTGAAGGGGCGGAGATTGCAGCCAATGGGGAACGATAACTGCAGAGAATGAGAGCAGGGGATGGGGAGATAGGTGGAGGTGGAGCGAAGGGAAATGTTTAGATGCTGCCTTTGAATCACTCCAATGTCAGCGCATGCTTGGAATTACAAATCCGCTGCTTTCATTTTGGAAACAGCCTTTTCCTCAAGCTGCAATCATAAATCAATGATGTATTGGACCCCCCCCTTCTCCTTCCCCAATATGTCCAAGGAGGCTTATCAAGCTACCTCACTTTCTAAGGAACTGGCAATAACAAGCACAGTGAAAGCCTGTGACAAAAACCAGCAGCATCTCGTCTGGATGATGGAAAAGTGGCCCTCTGTCAAAAACATATCTGGTCTCCTGAACGCAATGGAAGCAGGTCAATATCAATATGAACTTGCTCTCCGGTTTCTATGGCTATTGCAAGGTTTTGCCATTTCCGAGTCTGCTCGCAAGGAGGACGCATGCACATGATTACACGTAGAGCACCCTCACGGATCTGATGTTTTCAGCAAGCCTTCAAATTAAACCACAAAATAAATTGTTGGTTCATGCCCTTCAGCACCACGCACAAGTGCGCTCTGCTCCAATGCCACTATCAACAGGAGAGACATTGGCGGTGAAAAAAGAGGAGAAAAAAATGAAACAATTTTTCTAATACTGTGGTTGCGGTCGGGTTAGGTTTTGGCCCTGGAAAACACTTGGTGAGGCGGAGATCATGGCTTGGATTAGAATAAATCGAACCAGGGACTTTCATAAAGATCAAGGAAGAAAAGGGTAAAACTACATATTGTAAAACATGGAAATTAAGGAGCAGAGAGAGCGGAACTACAGAAACACATTTGCTTCCTCTCACCTTACAGCAATTTAATGGCTACCAGAATAGTTTGATTGCTGGCTACTTTGATAGTTTGATTACTTTTACTTTGGGGGGGGTCAACAACATCTTAACTTAGCAAAAACCTCTGCACTTGATGGTCCAGCAGCTTTAGCTAATAACTTGTATGCCTGCCATGTTAGGTGCCAAACTCATGGTTGTGGGGCAAGTGCTGCCTTTTTGCGAAAACTGACACATTGCAGCCCAGAGAACAATGCTGGACTGCTCTATGTAGATGCGTGTGGAGTGTTTGCGTGATCATAGTCCTCTGTGACCTCTGGTGCATCCTCCCCTGTCACCCCGACCTCATTCTGAGAATGTTGTTTGTTGTTTCTTGTTATGTAGTCCAGATTTCCACCCCTGTCTCTGCTGTGGTGGGTGGGAATCTTTGATCAGGAGTCATTTCATGTGACCTCCCATTGTATCACTTTAGATATGGTGGAAATATCCATTACCTTGGAGCGGTTTGTGCAAAACCCCGGTCAGACCCCTGCGCCTGTTTTTTTCATTTTTTTTGTATTTTCTTTTTTGGATGGTCTGCCCTCCCTCACCCACAGCAGCCCTCCCTGTAGTATGGCTCTTATTAGGGGTCCTCACCATGGCAGCTCAGAGAAGCCTTTTGAAACCTAATATGGTCTTAAATCAGATTTATAAATGTTTAGGTGTATTATGAAAAACACACAGGCGGGACATCTTGGCAAAACCACACTTTGTTTATGTGTGTAGTGTGTGTGTGTGTGTGTGCGCGCGTGTCTGTGTGTGCGTGTCTGTGTGTGTGTGTGTGTGTGTGTGTGTGTGTGTGTGTGTGTGTGTGTGTGTGTGTGTGTGTGTGTGTGTGTGTGCGTTTGTGCGCCGCAGAGGACGAGTGAAAGCTTCCAAAGCAGATGGGGGGGGAAGAAGTGTGTGAGATATGGGAGAAAATTGTGTGTGTTGTTTGTGTGTGCTCTCTTCTTGAGTGTGTGTTTTTCTCCTCGCCCTAATTCCTCCAGTGCGACAGCGTTTCAATAAACAGCATACCCGTATAAAGGGAACCAGTCAATACACACACTCGGGCAGTCGGTTCATATTGCAGTGTGTATACATTGTGCGCTCATAGTAAAAACAGATTGAATGACAGCCAGGAAACACGATAAGCTTTTAAACTCTGATGATGGAAAGTGAAAATTATTCTGTCCTAGTTTTTTCCCCCTTCTCTGTCCCCCCCCTGTCCCCCCCCTCCCCTTTTCGGGAACATTTGTGTATAATTCTCGTGGTGCCAGCACGGTAGGACTGTTTGTGTGTTTTGGCTTCTGTTTGTTTGTGTGTTTGTCCGTCCATGTGCTTGCATGGATGTGTGTGGCCTTGTGTGCTGTGGGGCATTCTCACGCTCTGCCCTGTGTTGCCACAGTTGGCAATTTCGCCGAGCAAGAACACACACACACACACACACACACACTGACACATATGACACAAAGCTGTACGTGTTTGAAATATCAAAAATAAAGTTTGCACACCAAATAAAATATTTTGTCATGTTTAACTCAGTCTTGTCTGTCACTTTCTCCCTGCAGGGATTTGAACAGAAACAACATCACCAGAATCACCAAGGTCGACTTCTCTGGAATCAAGAACCTCAGAATTCTGTAAGTGATGTTTGCATCTTTCAAATCATCGACATATAAAATCCTTCTGCTTTTCTCTGCACCTTTATATTTTGACGTGAAGGCATATGCAAAAATTGTTGCACTGACTAAACACTATACACTACGCTCATAAAAGTGATCCACAATATTGATAAATTGAATATTTGGGGAAATTGTTAAATGCGACACATTCTTTGTGCCAAAAATATCATAATCTGGCATGAGCTCTTTAATGACTTCATTTGTATAGTTTGGTTTAACTACCATTGACATGCTTCTTAAAATGACAAAAAAAAACCTTAAAATGTATTTGAGTGCAAACAGATTAATCTGAAAGACCTGAAACATTTTCAGCTATCACTTTCCATTGTATTAGCACATCTGGTCAGCTGCTTTTTCAAAAAAGCAACAGAGGAGAAAAATAATTTAGGGGAGCAAGTGCTAAATTGTTACGTCTCAATATTGGAATAAAGAAGTGTCTGTACAACTCTGTTGTTGTACAAGCACTCAATGTCACTTTCTCCAATCTGCAACGGAAATCCTAAAATTAATTGTGTATTTGTTAAAAAGTAACCTGATCACAAAAAGTGAAAAATAAACAGCCTTGTAGGTCATTTAAAAAGAGCTGGAAAAACAACCCGAGTCTGTTATGTCAGCTACATTTAGGATAAAGTTAAGGCCACCGGGTAACAGCAGGTCTGTACCTTTCTCTTTTACTTCTTGCTGTGACCTGTATTTGTTTATTTACAAGATATCCTATTAAAAAGGCATGCTGGAGCAATTAGGCAAATGCTACAGTATATTTGCCTAATAGGTCCGTATATGGCTATAGGGAAAACAAGTCTCTATAAAATAAAGTTTCCCACCCTAATGAGGGATTTCAGGGCAGTGTCCTAACCAAGGAGTCAAATTCCACACAATGTTTACAGAGGTTAACTAATAGAGTAATAGCTAGGCTGACATGCCAGTTACAACAAGCAAGAATCTCATTTGCTAATCTTCACATGACAGCAGATTTTATTTAAGATTTTAACCTTTTTGGACGGTTGTTAACAGGAAAGTAAGACATTCATTAATCACTGAATTGGGACTCACTACTGTCTCCCATATCTTTTTTCCCTCTCCATTTGTTGTTAGAGAATGATGAATCTTGAGGTTTTGCAATATTGATATACTGAGAAAAGTCACTCTGACCTTGAATACCAGGAATACGCAAAAGAAAAAGCCCTTGAATCATTCTTTGATGAAAAGACAAATAAATGATACATTGAAGTCATTGCTGATATTATAGTTGCATATCTGAGTGTGACTCCTCTTCTCCCTGCAAATCTGTGATACTGTTTGTGTGTGTGTGTCTGTGTGTGTGTGTGTGTGTGTGTGTGTGTGTGTGTGTGAGCACTGTAATAACTATAATCACTGTTGGCTGCATGCAGCTTCCCTCCTCACTCTGTTTTAACCAGACCGGCAGATAAAAATATACTCCTCGGCACAAACTACGCTGAGAAGTGGAAATAAGTTTGTGCACGTGTGTGTTTTCATTTGTAAGCACATTTGCTTGACCATGGTGGCTTTTGGAGCTCATGCCGGGGCCGATGTTTCAGTTGGTGTGTATCCGTGTGCACTTGGGAGAGGCTCTCATTTGTGTACATCCTGTGTACTGGCTACAGAAGTACCAGGGAAAGGATTCTGTGTGTTTGTGTGTGCGCAAGTTTGTGTGTGGTGGGCCAGCAGCTTGTTTCATGTGGTTGGTGATAAACTGCTGTGACATTTCCCCACTCTAAATCTCTTAAAATGGGGAGGAGATGGCTTGGGAAAATGGATATAGTCTGAGAAAAGCACACACTCTCACATACACATTTCTGCAAATGGGGTGAACAAAAGCACCCAGAATCCATAATGCTGGGATTCCGGCCCATTTAACCATACATGCATCTCGAGGGAAAACTTTAATGCAAGTCTTAACATGTGTCCCCAAGGGAGGACTGATAACAGCAGAAGAAAGTCCTTCAGTGTTTACTTTCAGCCAAAGTTAGATACTGATAAGTCCTGCATGAATACTTGACTCTCATTACAAACAATCCCACCTCTGAAGAATACCAAACTTAACAAGCCTAATTTTGCCGCAACTGATGCACTTTTTGACTTTTGAAAAAATGAAAATTCGTACAAACCTTAACAACTATTACATTTTCACAGCTGGGATCATATTAGATAGTCCAAAATGCTTGAGAAAGTGCAGCCAATTAGTGTTTGGCACTTAAAGATGAAGTCAAGTGCACAGATTTTTAAGCCATAATACTACTAATAAGCAAACAGATAGACTAAGGCTTGGTTTCCCTACAAGGCCTGATGACATTTCATTTGGTCCAGGATCCATTTGTACATTGCAGCAACAGTTAATTAATTTTGGGGGAAAAATCATAACAAACAAATAAGAAAAGTCAAAATATCAGTAAATGGTCTTTTCCGTACTTTTAGTCTATGTTGAGACTCCAGCCAAAATTAGTTCTCTGTGTTTAAGTGGGTATGAGCATGAGTTGAGCTGCCCAGCAACGAGGTAAACACTTTCCTACTCGAAGTTGGTTTAATCTGAGCTGTTATTAAGATTAGCTAAAGTAGGTTTAACTGGATGTGCAAGTATTGAACATGAAAATATATAGATATAAAATAATTGCATCCCATGCCATTTAAAAGAAGATTATTGGGGTCAATTTAATTAAAACCTTGGAAGCAAGAACCATTGCTTGGATATCGGTTTAAAATATTATGTACTGGGCAATGTAGATGGATATCCCCATACAACTGCCTCAGGACAACGCCTGTATAATTTGGCCTCTATCTTGGGTACACTTTTTTTTTTGTAAATATACATCCCTGTCTGCTGAGGAAAACAGTTGGCTTGTATGTCTAAAAATATTTGTTTTACTTGCCACTGTGTTACTTCTGTAGGCCCTGGAGAACTTATTCTGTATGTCATCGTAATTCTAATAATATTTTTTAGTTTTGTATTCTAGATACTTAGTCCAAGTACATTTACTGCAATCGGTCTTTGCAATTCTTGATGGAAAGCAATCCATTGTAAATAGATCTGTTCTGGTTCAGTCAGGCGATGGCTACTTTACTGGTAGATTTCGAGGGGCACAAAATTTAATGGACCAAGAGCACCTCATCAAATAATGCTCCTATTTCAGACCCTCTGTGCGCGAGACAACAATAATGACCATCAGATTAAGATGTATCTGGTCAGTAAATTGGGAGACGTAAATAATCACTGAAATTACTCAGCCGTGTTGGAATGCAACATCGACACTTGTGCCTGTGTCTGAGCAAACTGGATCACTTCATCCAGCTGCCCACTTTAATCTGATTACACGTTTGTTATACAAAAACATGTAATCCAATGCAGCAACGAGGGTGTTCATCAATCTGAGAAGTGACACCGACTCCCTTTAATCACAGACGCTGCTTACGTCCATCGGCCCGCTGCATGCGCAACACTTTGTGTAATATCTCTGGCAGCTGCATAGGACAAGATTTCTTCCAGATTGAGGTGAAACTGAGTAATTCCAAACAAATTAAGACATAGGTGAAAACTTGCTCGATATTGAACATTTGGTTGGATGGGGTTTGTGCGGTTGCGCCCATTGTCTGTAAACAAAGCAGAGTTAATATCCCCTGAAGTATCTGCGTGTTTCCTTCAAAGATCAAGTGCTCTTCATTAGCTGCAAGGTAACGTGACATCACCATACTTCATATATGAATGCAACGGTTGCTAAGAGGATCGAATGACGAGGCTATTAGACACACCAGACCCCATACACATGAAATCAATACATCTTTTTGGGATGGGGGGGGGGTTGTTTTGTTTTCTCCATTTCTCCCTTCGTTGATGACTAATGCCTGATGCAGACCAATATAAAAACAATACCTCATGCGAACAATATGCCAGCGCAGACTCCCCACACCATGTGTTTGGCCTTGAGTTCCACCGAGTTTCTAAACTTCATTCAACATGTCAGCATGCAGTTGATGCCTCGTTTGGACAAATAAAGTCTCGTAGTTAGTCAAAATGATGTCCTGGTCGAACTTGCACTAGAGATCACGAGGTAATTCTTTTTTCTTTTCTTTCTTTTTTTTTTTGTATATCTAGATGGAGAAAATATTGCACTGGATTGGGCTTTAAATCAGGGTTGATGGGAGGGTGTCAAGACTTTGCATATGTTTACATTTGTTTTTGGGTATTCTCACTAGCATAACTCTCCACTTATGTTTACACGGGACTTGTTTACGCACATATCAGACATAAACGAGGGTGTGTATGTCTACGCTTCTTCTGTATGTATTTACATCTGTCGTCGAGTGTTTGACTTTGCAAGGGCTCAGACCGCGCATTTGAAGTGTTATGACGTTTCGAAGCATTCACGTTGCATGTTTGTCTTAAGAACCCGGGTGTAAATTGCTGCTGTTTTTTTTTTTTTTTTTTTGTTTGAGAAAATAATTGGTAAATATGTTCCCTTGCAAAGAATACAGAGCATTTTTGTCATAATAGAAAGTGTGGAGAAAAAATTAATGACCGTAATGCAGCTGCACGTCTAAACATTTTCTTTGAGGGAGCGTTTAAAGGAAGGTCACGCCAAAACATTTCAAATCCACATGACAAAGCCATATGGCAGGCCAGTCCGCGTCACTTCTTGACACAGTTCCTTTACTCTTCTTTGGCCCCGTCTCCACTTTTATACTCACACTCAATCTATCTTTGACTCTCTCATTGTTTTTGTTTTTTTGTGCATCTGAGCTTTTTTTGCTTTTGCTTTTTCCTTCATTCCGTCCGCCTCCCACTTGAGCAGATCTTGTCGTGCGATCTCCGCTCCCCCTGCCTCCGCCCTCTCAGGAGATGTCACTTTTAACATCCTCCGACAGAAAATGTAAACACACGTATGTACGGAGATGCTCGCCCTCTGTTTCTCTGTCCCATCTGGAAAACCTTAGATCATCCCAAAAGTCATGACGACCCTCGCAGTGAAGCGAAGGAAGAACACGCGTTACACTGGGAGCATCACCGAAGAGGCAGGAGAGAAATAGAGACGAGATCCGCTGAGGGGTGGAAGAGGGATGGGTTGTTAATTGTTTGTTTTGGCCTGTGTTTGCGCGCCATTTGTGAAATTCAGCCTTTTCTTAAGCTTTTTAAATTTTTTGCTTCACGCTGCATTCATTTGTTCAGCGCACTGATTGCTTGTTTATACAGCTATTTTTTTTGTTAAAGTGCAAGTGTCTCTCTCGATTTTTGAAATCTCTCTATTTTCTCTCTGGCGGGCGGCTGATTTCTGTGTTTGCACTGGCCAGAAAATGAGATTTATCTTGTGTTTCTTCCTTTGGTTTGAACTCCTAGAAAGCTGGCTCTGGATGTGTTTTCCGAAGTAAATGGTTGTTCCTCGGTTCGATACGTCAATTAAGCACTTTTTAAGAACGGCCCTCTGCTTGCTGCGATATACATCCTATTCCTCTCAAGCTATTTGTTTGCTTGCTTTTTTTAAATGTCGGATTTGTGTGGCGCAAACAACAAATATTCATGTTCTTCTCCCTTCTCCCCCCTGTGTCTCCTCTCTCTTTCCTTATAGTCATCTGGAGGACAACCAAATCAGTGTTGTAGAGAGAGGAGCTTTCCAAGACCTCAGACTGCTGGAGAGACTGTAAGTACTGCTTCTTATGCTCTTATTTGACATGTGAGAAAAAGACAGATGTACGTAAGGCATTTACATTTCGGCAAACACACCGACACCTTTGACTTATACGACTGCTGCCTGTTATAGCGTGCACATTGGACGTCCATATTCTCAGATATGCAGACGCACACATGCACACTGGCCGTAGCCTGGATGATAACCAATTTCACTCACCACCTTGGAATCTCCCATCAATCTTTCCCTGTTTTCTGTGTGTGTGCGCGTGTGTGTGTTCATCATCTCACACCAGGGCTCAAGTCAACAGAGCAGAGGTGTCAGTGCGCAACACAACACTTCCCACACACACACACCTGCATGTTTATGACCGTGTGTTGGAGGGATAACATGCAAACAGCTCGCAGCAGGACGTGCCTTTTTCTTGCGCAAAGTTTCCCTTTCTTTGTTTTTAGTTGTGCTGCAGGATGAGATTAAATTCAAGAGCAATTAATAACCAGCCAAACAAGTGGCACATGGTAGAGCGCTCACTTCCAAGATCCGTTTCAGTTTGAGTGATTAATGAAAAATGTCCGGATCTCCCCCAAATTTTAATAGGCCAGTCCTTGGCTCATGCTGCAGGTCTCCACCACGTGTCATGAAAACCAGCCCAGTGTAATCCAGCGCACAGACAGACAATCCAAACAACGTGGGTGAAAATATCACCTCCTCTGCGGAGGTAATAAACTGTTACAGGCAGATTTTTGGGTGATGTAACACACCCTCTGGCTGTCATATTGGACCGATGAGAGCAGAATTTCGAAACTGTTTAACACGGCTGTCTCGGCGGTGTTGAATCCACATAGACGAGCTCTGACAGTAGCTGATTTATTAAACTCATATGTACAGATATTCTCTTTTGAACACTATCTGTTTTGGGATTATTTCTTCTTCTAATAGAAAAACAAAACAAAAACAAAGAGGTATTTTTTGCTGCTCGGGCGGCAGAAACCTGGAGGCTGAGTGGCAGCAACATGTGTATCTGGTCTTTAAGTGAAGATCACACATCAGATAAGGGAGAGTGAGAGGTGATGGCCTGCTTTAACGTTAAAAGGCTCTTTAATGCGGTGTGTCAGGAGGGGCCAAAGGTTGTGAGTAAGAACGGCGAGAGGTCAAAGGGCAAAACTCTTGTGTCAAAACCCATACAAACGATTAATTTTTCATTCATCTAACTCATTCTTAATGCTTGTGCAATTGCTTTTTATTAGTGTAATTGCCTGCTAGAGTAAACATTGGCTTGCCAGCAGTCAGTCCAAGGAAAATACATTTTAAAAAATCACAAATTTGAGGGAAGAAAAGTAGTCAAATCCCAGCCCATTCTCTCTCTTCACAGCAGGTTGAAAATAATGGTGCTGAATTTTGCTTCCTGAAATGGCCATTAAAATGCCGAACTGACAGGGTCTCTGATGTGATGCCTGTCAAGGTGAAAGGTGAGGGGTGAGAGGTTCTCACGTTGAGTCTGTGTGAATTATTGAGACAAAATGTGAAAGAAAATAAAAGTGGCACTCCTGTAGTCATCTCCCTGGGCGAGGACATTCATTTATGTCAACACGTGAATTACAAAGTCTTGTTTTAGGGGTATTTCACGTCAACAGGTAATCAAACGAGACACTTTGTAGACTTTTTGGCGAGTCATAACGGCAAAATCCAATGAAAAGCTATTTTTACTGCAGTGTGAGTTCCCTTTGGATGAATATTAAACAGAAAGAATATGGTACTGTTGAGGAGATGTGATTCTTTCCTACCGAACTTGTATATCAAACATTCTGAGGTAGCAGTAGCCCAGTGAAAGCAGCCTGCCGTCTCCAAACCATTTTAACTGGACTTTATTGTCATTCTGACGAATGTTCCAAAGTTTTGAAAATACGGTGCCCATATAGCCCTGTGGTCTGGTGTGCTTTCAAAGGTTCCGAGGAGGAGAAACTTGTCATTATTATTTGAAAACACACAAAGGATTCTTCTATTAAAAGCTATAACGGCTTTGTGAGCTCGAGATGACTCATGTGTGTAATAGGAGGCAATCATGTGCTTTGCTTCCATACCAGCAGTTAATTTCTCAGAGCAGGGGTCAATTATTTCCAACGGTGGATATCTCTTTTTGGACCACGGCTCCTTTTCCACTGGTGCCCAAAGCAGTGAAAGTCGGGGTCTTATTATCATTATCATGGGGGAGGTTAAAAGGTTGGTGTCTGTGTCTTCTCCAGCACAGATTCTAGCCCGTGACCCCATGACCCCCTTCCCATCTTCTCGCTTTCTCCCCCTCCCACGCCCCATTTCTCAGCCAAATGCTCGATAAAGCTCGATAACACTCCGTCTCGTCAAGCTGTCTTCTCCGGCAAACCCATCCCTTTTTTTTATAAACACGTGCACGCATACACATTAGTGGGCAACTATTCCACCCTGACTTACTCTCCATCTCTTACATTCTGGTAACAAGCGTATTTTCATTGGTCCGGCCCATTCTTTCACTCTGTCCATCTTCTCCTGCCTCTCATTCCTCTGTAAATAACTGCCATATGTTCATTTCTTGCTCTTTTCGAACCCTTCTAAGACAGAATTTGACATTTAAAGTATCGAGCCATTGGGCATTTTTGTATTTTATTTTTCATATATTTTGTTAATTAATACAGGTAGTAGCATTTTAGAATTACCAGCAATAAACGTCCCATTAAAATTATAATTATGTATGGCTAATTCTACGAATAATAAATATCAAGTTATCATTCTGCTCATATATCAGTCAGATTTCAAATCAGAAGAAACAATTAAGAAAAACTAATAAATTAAATGGAATGGAAAGAGTATTAAAACGATATTCCTGTTTTTATTGCTTTTCCTGTCGCTGTCTGTCTGTCTGTCTGTCTCCTCTTTTATATCTTTCAGTCGAGCTAAGAGGGCTCCAGCAACCCAAACATTTTCCACCTTTCACTCCCACGTCAAAGCAGGAGCAGATAGTGATAACTGGCTTTAAAGAGTGTACAGCACGATAACCTGTAACTGACACACACACATTGCATCCCACGATAACCTGCGGGTCATGATCACAGGAAACCAGACAGACTAGGGTTTGACCTTTGAACCCTGAACCAGCCGGCCTTCAAGGTGATGTGCCTGGCTGGTCGGCGATGGCTCTGTCAACAAGGAGCCGCGGATTTTGGTTATTTATTATTGAGTGCTTTTCCTTTTCAATTGACTGTATTGAAATGTTTTTGTAATTATTTGTCTGTCATCCACAGTCGTTTGAACAGAAACAGGCTGCAGTTTCTCCCGGAGCTTCTCTTCCAGTCCAACCCGAAACTAGGACGACTGTGAGTACACCTTTCCCCTTTTTTCCACCCCTCCATCCAGCACCCGTGAACTCTCTCGAACGCCTGCTTCCTTCTCATCGCTCTCTCATGCCGCCCTTTGCTGTCATTCGTTTGATGTGTTATGTGATCCATTCGAAAAAACGGCCGCAGCGCAGCCGCCTGAACCTCGATCCGGGTTGAGGGTTCAAGTCCTGCGCCAGGTGACACAGTGCCGCTCTGTGCTCCTGTTGGGAGGGGAAACGGAGCGTGTGTCGGATCTGTGTGCCCATGTGTGTTTGCGTGCACGACTTTTAAGAGGTGAAAGTGTGCCGGCAGTGAATGTTTTGCTTGGACCGGGGGGGAATTTTTATTCGAGAATATGGAGTTTTCCCAGAGTGTTCGGAGTGTAAGAGCGGGTCATACTGATGCAGCGAAGCCTCCCACTTGCCCTCCTTCTCCTTCTTTTTCATCTCACATTCCCAGACAGACTCTCTCTCCCTCTCTCTCTCCCTGTTTTAGTCCCATAGGTATTCCCACCCAGTCTCCCTTTCTTCCCCTCTGCTCCCTCTGTCTGCAGTCTTTCTTTCCACTCAGGTCCTCTATTTGTCTTATCCTCAGAGAGGCTCTGTCGGATTGGGTTGAAGGTTGAAACACCTTCTAAACTTTATAGCTGTTTGTATTGGGCCACTTTCAAGTAAAGAGCAGGACGTAGACTGTGTGTGTGTGTGTGTGCAAGTCTCAGGTGTATGCTAGTTTTTTACAGTTTTCAGAGTATTTTCTAGCTGTGTGTGTACATGTATGCATATATTAATACCCCTGTGTCGGCATATCTGTGTGTGTTTGTGTGTGCGGTGTTATGAGGTGATGCGAAAGGAAATACCAGCACTGGGATGTTAAACTTCTCACCTCTCTCATTGTCTTATAATGTTTCCATGAGAGAAGGCACCGAGAAGGCTGCTGTGACCTTTCGTTACTGAAAAGAAGAAAAAAAAAAAGAAAAGAAAAAAAAAACTGAATTTAAAGGTAGGAGTCAGGGGTTTTTGGGTTGCTCTTAAGTTAGCGGACTGAGAGGAGTCATGGCAACAACAACAAAAAACCCACATCTGGTGCAAATTATTGGCTAATACACTAATGCAGCAATTAATAACAAAAGCATTCTTTGCAGAGAAGAGCATTTACTCCCCTTTTAATTCATAAATCACATTAACGCACGTGAAAATGCACATCCAACAAACAATGACACACACTGGGGATTTGGCATGGCCATACCTTACATCACAAGCCTCTGCCACATGACTCATATTTTTTTTCACCTACATCGGAAAGAATAGCAAGAACACGCATTCAAATGTAATAAAGGTGGTTTATGATGATGACATTAAATTGATATGCCCTCTCTGCGTCGCTTCCTCAAAGTGATCTCTCGCGTCAACGGAGAAGCCGCAGCGATATGAAATCTTCTCTGCGGGGTGCGTGGAGAGAAACCTCCGCTTAAAACCCTGGACAGGCTGATGGTGTGTTTCATATATTTGTGGTGACATGTGATGTATTGCTGAAGACAGCAAACTCGACTTTTTTGGCCGAAAGAAGATTGTCATTTACGTCAACTGCGGCTTTCGGATCACACACAGCAAAAGAGCCTCATGTGAGCACGCAGTGACAAGCGCACTTAAGCGCACATGCATATGGTTGCATGCACATTTACACGTGCACTCGCTGTGTTTATTTTTTGTTCCCCTTGTTCTCCATGATTGACAGTCTTATTTCCTCCGCTGCTTGGCTTACTCTTCTGTAAAACCCCTAATTGATCTCGAAAGCTCTTATTTGTCACCGGTCGAATATGGATCCCTATAGAGCTCTCTGACAACTCTCGGTAAGAGAGTGGAAAGGGTGAATGTGTTCCAAACTTAACATTATAAATCTCATGTTCTTTATATCCCAACTTTGCCATCAGCACAATCTAAATTACAGTGTCTGGAGTTTTCTCCTGCTCCCTCTTTCTTTTTTTTCCCCCTTTCCACTTTTCTCATTTCTCTCTTCCATTTTACAGTGCGTTTTATCCCATCCCTGCTATGTTTTTCTTTTCTAGAAAAGAACGCGAGTAGCAATATCGCAAATAGCAAGGTGACTAAACCTGGAGCGCTTATAAGAGGAGGTGGACTGACGGGTGGTGGGAGGGGGTGGGCAAAACGCTGGAAACTGAAAGAGAGAGTAACAGCAGGAGGGTAAGAGGGAGGAGACAAGGAGGTTTGCTGGTGGCTTTCTGGTTTGGGTTCATAACCTTCCTCTCTGTCAGCCTCGGTTAGATATTAAATGATGGCAGTGTGATAGGAATTACCTCTTAACCCTCCTATTAAAGCCCTGTGGTCTGAGGTTTGGAGACGGCAGGAGAGGGAAGAAGCTGGACTAGCACTTAAAGGGAAAAAAAGACATGGGTTGGAGGGCTCCTACTCCTCAGGAGGGTGGGAGCTAAGGGCAAGAGGTATCGAGCTGGATAATAGTCGTTACCAGAGTCTTGGATCCTGCTGAGGTGAAGGAAGCGTACCGGATTCAAAGTGAGGAGGTTGGCGTTGTCTCTTGTTGGAAACATGTTCTAATTGAGCAGTAAGTGTGGCTGCAGAACATCTGACAAAGACAAACGATGCTGCGGAGGTCATTTTGAGTGGGAGCGGGGGTTGCGGGATGAAAGGATGCTGGTGGAGGATGAAGGGGAGCTGGTAGATGGATGGGGGAATCAGAGTCCGCGACCCCCGCTAGGTGCTCAGTGGGGCATCAGGGGGCCAGGGGGACAAAGATCAGGATGGTGATGTAGATGGATAGTACACTGGAGTCTGTGGGTTTCACTGTGTGCAGTCTGTGGTCATTTCCCCCCACAGTTTGCAGAGACTGTGGCCTCACAGCACATGAAACACAGACACACACACTAAGCTTGAGTTTTGAATAGAAAAAGTTTGTTTACAGTCCAACGTGGTGCAATGAATCTGTGTTTTGGTGTGGATGGAAAAAGACAGTCTGCTGGTCAGGGCCATTTTGTTCAGATTACAGTGAGTTTACTTTGCTAAGTGACTTGATGGCTGTGAATCTTCAGTCCAGTAACACAGAGTCTCATCCCATTAACCTCAGTTAGTTGTGTTTGTATGTGCCTATATGATGTGATCATGCCTGTTAACATGAATAAGGGTGTATTGCATTCAGCACTCCCAGTACACTTTCTGCACATTTGAGCCATCGATGCTTGAGCGTCACTCTTCTCCGTTAAAGCATCTCAGGTTACAGCTGATTGTTTTGCATGAGAGGAGACTGGCACGTGGAAGATGAACAACATCAGACCAGACAGACATTTTCCCTTTTCCCTCACGACCATCGCTTGAATATTACATAATATAAAAGGCACCTCACTGTACAGATACAGAACCGTCCTGTGTTTTACAGCTGGGACTCGTACAGATGCAGATATGAAACATGCAGTCAGTGCTTTAAAAATAACTGCTAAAAGCAAGGCTGCAAGATTTGTTTATATAGCTTTATTGGTCTGGCAAGTATTTTGGGCTGGCTAATGGTTGCTAAAATCTGCAAAGTTAAATATAAACTTTTACATTAGAAAGAGTTTCTTTACCCCCTTTGTTCTGCTTTTAAAAATTGTAATCAAATTCAACCCTTGTAATCTGCAAGTATACATTCTGTCAATACATACAGTAAGATGCCAAACAAATTGTATGATTAATATTAATGTTTCAACAATACAGAAGGATCATGAACAGTGCCTAAAGTCTTACACTGAGTGGTTAAGTATTGACTGAGTTTTTGTCCATCATACAAAACAAATGAAACAGCTGAGCAGCCAGCAGTTTTATTTTTGACGGCATGATCTCATTTGGGGAAGACTCCTACTGAATGTCTTTTTTTATTCTGCGGCCATCAGCGTCTTCCTGCTCCTTAACACTGCCACAGTGCTCGTGATGCTTTCACTGTGCCTCTGTAAAACGCATCGCAGCAGGGATACCAGCAACCAGACGTTCAGCCTAAAAGCCTTTTTTCTAGGCTTAATGGAAACAGAAGTCCAGAGGGATGTCATGAAGGACTTTATCCTATCAAAGTATCCTTGAGAATGATACCTAATCCGAAACGTTCACTCACTATATAGCCAGTGGATAATCGCTTTCGATCAACACCTAAGAAATAGTGCAGCTGAACACCTAAGGAAAAAAAGATAACATTGCTGTGGGATAGCACAGTTGGATGAAACGGTAGTAAAGCAAGGATAAGTAGTAGAAAGGAAACGGACACTGAGAGTCCAATGGTCAACAAATCTTGACCTGGAAGGTTGCCAGTCTAAATCCCTCGACTGATGAGCAAACACTAATGAGTCATGCTCTTAAGCACCATTGGGTTGCCCTTGAGCAAGGCACTTAACCTCCAAACGCTTGAGTGGAGCTTCCAGATGTGAGAACGTAACCCTCCCTGGCTGTTACTGTAAATACAACTTAGCTGGTTAAGTCAGGGGGAAAGGAGTTGGACGGAGGCAGAGGAATGAGGGAGGGGAGGGCAGGCGAAAAGGAGGTTGGGGGTCATTTGAGATGACTTTTCCTCCTAATTAAGTTAATGGAGAAAGACGAGGAGGTTGCCTTTAATCTTGCCTAATTGTCCATTTAGAGGCGACTGCCATAGTTTACCTGCTGGAATGTTTCGGTTAGTGTTACAGGAAGTGGGTGTTCTCTGGGTGTCTGGTGATTGGCTGCGACAGATGGGGCTGCAGTGGCGATTGGTGGGGACAGCCAGGAAGGGCGAGGGGTGAGCATAAACTGCCTGAACTCACATCTCTTTTTCATCCGGGCCACTCATTTACTCCACCCC
>CAESWR010000078.1:160952-173319 GCA_903171835.1 Mullus surmuletus | reverse complement strand
CCCCCCCCTCTGTTTGTGCCGTCCCTGGATCCGTTCCTGATCTCCAGCTGAGCTAATGTGCATCACCTCTCCATCATTTACTCCTTTATCATCCTCCCATCCATGAAACACACCACACAGCTGTCCTGGCACTCGGCTCGTTGTTCGTCAATCCATTCCCATCAGTTTCCCCTGCTGATACACGCCATTCACTTAGTTTTTTTCCCCTTTTGAATCTTCCTCCATCCATCTCTAAATTTAAACTGAAGCTGTGAATCTGTCAGAATCTGTCGTGTCATTTTTGAAATGTATTATGCAGCATTTAAGGCACGGGTATAGATGTAAGAGCCAAGTAGTTTTCAGTTTTTTATGTGGATTTTTGACCGTTAACAGCATCAGCAGAGTATCCGTCAACAAGGGAGATGTTACAAGAAAAACGGCGGAGAAAATTTGGCAAGACTGATGCTTTTGCGAAATGAGAAACAGATCAAAATCATAACAAGTGATTATTATTATTTTAAAATAATGTTTATTTTAGGAGGGGAAGTGATTTAAAACACGGTCTGTTTCCATGTGTTCTTTGGTACCACCACCATTGTTGTGTCTAAGTCGACCAGTTCCCTTTCAAGAAATGCTAATAATGTAGCACATCGTCGTCCCATATTTAAAGTGTTATTCAAAATCCCACATTCTCCCCATTTAATATGTATCTGTTTTTACATTGAAATTGTATGATTAGGTGTTGACTTTTTCTGGCTCCCAGCAAAGACAGTTGAATGGCCAGCATATGTTTTAGGAGATTGGTGTGAAATAGTAAGGGACAAAGGAAAGAAACGCGAAAGGGTTCGTATCCAAGAAGAGTGGGACCATCGGTGGATGTTGAAAGATGCCGTCACATTAGCTCGCTGCAGGCAGATTTTCACCACTGTAAAATATGAGTTATGCAAGCTAATGGAAGGGCAGGTCTTCATTACTGTTTTCGCATTCTTGACCGCATCTCAGCCTCTGTTTTCGTTCAGCTTTGAATTCAATTGAGTTATGCTCCACTGACATGAAATAACTTTCCAAAAGCATCCAGAAGATCAACACGGGTTGGTTATGCATGCTTTCGGTCGCAGCCTCCATCTCCATTCTGTCCATCTCAGTCTTCTCCCTCAGGGTGTCGGCTTCTAATCTCTATTGATTTATCAATCATTATTACTTTTCTCTTTTCTAACCTTTGTTAACGCCGCACACACATGGGTGTTAATGGGTGTGCACGCTTGCATCTGAGCGTGTAAAAATATTAACACGTCACCACACTCCCCCTCACCATTGCTCATTGAAGGTGATTAGTAGCAGGTGTTGGCCTTGGATTCAAAAACACATACATGCACCCAAATGATAGGTGTGATTTATGTGGCTGGGGCCCTATGGATAACTGGAACAACACAGTCTCACCCTCGGAGATAACATTTGAACTGAATACATGCAAAGCCTACATGCAGCAGAAACCCTTATACACTGGCTCACACAGTCACAAACTTTTTTCTTGACATGGCTGGCTTATTTCAGTCCAGAGGTGAGATCAGATGTTAGACAATGAAAACACTCCTTATGGAAACTGCACTTATTCATCTCTGGGAGGAGATACAGACTCTTCCATGCCATTTGTTATACATATCTGCGGTGTGTAAAGGCACCTGAGAAAGCATTCTTCAACAGAAAAGTCATATTTTAATGCCAAAGTCAGTGTCTGAAAATGGCTGATGGCTGCTCCATTAATCCTTTAATCTCCTGACAGTTGGAGAATAGAGCAATACTGCCCACCTCGAGCTCATGCATGACATGATTTAAGTCAATGAAGTAGTGTGGTGAGGAGGAAGAGCGCATCGAATAGTGTGTAACAGATGATCGCAGTACAGTATTTTATGAGTCTGTTGCTTTTGTTCAACGCCGCATTTACACATCAGACATGAACTGCCACTGTGCGGATGAATAATGACGAAAGGCCTGGTTTGGTTTCTTTCCGCAGAGGATTCAACTGTTCCAAAGTGACTTTACATATTGTGGAATATCTGTATCCCGTGAATAGCAACAATTTTTTTTTTTTTTTTTTTTTGACTGTTAAAGGTGCCCTTTTTTTTTGCCTGGTTTATCATTTTAAAGTTCAGAATTATTAACAAAAAACCAAATGACTAAATGCCATTTAAATAGCTTTACACATTTATACTTCCATTTATACGGCTGGACATGCAAATGCACCCGAATAAAAGGGTCATCTGATCGTCACTGGATTGTGCATGCACTGATGAAGATTACAATTACTACTTGCATTCAGACAAGTATGGAGTAAGGCTGTATCTGGAGTATCCAGTGTGAGTAATCACATCTTAATGTGTACTTGGAGCACATTTAATGGAGGTCTGAGCAGTGCAATCCCCCCAAAAGACTGGGCTACTTATAAAGTACTTTCCAAAATGGCCGCAATGAGCTGGAATAGAGTGACCCTGACTAATGTGACTGCCGAAAGGAACAACAACTAGTCCCATACTAATTAAAATGGTATCTCAATTTGTTTAGGGGATTTTTTGGGGGGGTGAAACTAATTAATTATTGTCCAACTAATTTGCTCTAAATGTACTGCAGTTTGTCTTTGCTGGGATGGAAACTCAGTGATGGAGCGAGAGAGAAGGATAGTGAGAGAGCAGGTCAAACCCTGGAGTGTTCTCAGTGAGTTCCAGCCTGTCAAGCTACAGACAGACCTTTAATACGACTGTCAGTGCTAATTACTCCCCACAGACCCCACGCTATTCACTCCCTGCACATGCAAACGCTGCCCAGTTTGACTGTTTGACCATTTAACTGTCTTTTTTTTTTTTTAGTGGTTCTGTCTTTGTCTGCTTGGCCTGCTATATCAAAGTACCGGTGACTCTCCACAGGATTCAAAATGTCAAAGTTTAAAGGGATCATTTCTGTGTTCTACCTCGAGCAAACACTCTTCTTATCTCTCAGTCCACTTTGCATCAGTTAATTGTTGTTTGGTTGCCGCACACACACGTTCAATTTGCTGTTCAATCTGTGAGAAAGTTTATTGAAGATAAATGCTTCTCATGGTGCACAAGAGAAACAATCTCATTAATACAATATAGAGTTCAGGACTCAGACCCCAATGTGAGTGTTTTAGTATTTGCTAATGTATAGAAATGCATAACAACATGGGGGGGAGTAGATTCAAAAGGAGATAAAGAGATTAAAGGAAGAAGGTTGTAGAGGAGAAGAGTGGAAACTTAACAATTAGTGTGAGTAATGAGGCAAGTGCTTTGCTTGGTGCTAAAGTGAGCATGGCTTTATGGGTGGTTACTGTTTCAAACTGCTTGGTAGAGAATGAGAAAAAAGTCTTTGAAGTTTGAGGAAGGAGAAAAAAGTGAAGGAAGTGATAGACACACTGTCACCAAGTGTAGGAACAAAGAGTGGATAGAGGGGAACAGGAAAGATACATTTGTGTCTGTAATTATTTTTTGTATTTTTGAGATTTTTTTGGAAGATTTGTGAAAACCGATGGATGGGTCAACTTGATAGTCAATAAGATGCTGAGATGATTCACCTCCAGCACACTGCAAAGGCTCCTAATGGTCGCATGGATTTGGGTTTCGTCATAATATTTTCACAGTTTTTTTTTTGATTACTACAAGATTATGGTATTTTGTAAATGGCCACTGGAGGGCATTTGTCACAAAGTATCACTGGTTAGTGTTTCTGTGGCATGCTGTCATCACTCAAGCACTTTCGATCAGAATAGCATCAAATATATAATGAACAGGGGACAGGAAATGATTTCGAGAAGAGGTTGGAATAGCTCGAACTCTAATGATCCCTTTGAGAGTTTTTAATACTTTCTTACTAATAGGTCTCATGCTCCCAATACCTCAAATCCATGGCGACGAACAGTAGTGACTTCGACTGTAAAGATTTTATGATGAAAGTATAATGATTAAAGCACCAAAAACAAGGATTGGAAACCTATTACTTTTGTGGAGTAAATGGAGAGTGAAACCTTAAAATGAGATTTCCACCACTTGCGAAAAAAGCATCATGTCAAGCCAACTCTTATGAAAATAAAACGATTCAACACCATAAATCAATTTAGAAAAGTACATGTTTGCGGCTGCTGTTCTTTAAGACGTTTGGCTATAAATGCTAACATCGTGAGGCTAGCGTCATTTTTTATTCTAGGACGATGAATTAAACCGTAAAATGTCTCTGTAAAGGATTACGTCCACTAAATCGTGCATGAAGACTGTTCTTACATTGTTGAATAGCGACGACTTGGAGCTGCTTCGAAAACGTGATGATTATGGTTCCCCGTTGTGTTTGATCTAAGGAGCGTATCCTCAAAAAAATGTCTTTGCAAAAATGGTTGTGCGGTGTTTTGCGCCGTGCAATAGTGCTAAAATCTGGCCGAGAAGCATCAGCAGAATTTGACCCCCCGTCTGGCTGCTACATGCTGGAATGGGAGATAAATCTATCAGGTTTAGCTTTTCCACATTCAACTGATGCAGATTGATAGCCCTGCACTGCAAGGTAGACACACATACACACCTACACATAGTTAATCATCTGTGTGAAGGTCCAGTGGGGAGGAAGGAAAAAATCTGGAATTCCAGTTGGACTTCTCTATCTTCGGTGTGTATGTGTGTGTGTGTATGACTTGGCCGTTTGCCCTGTCCCTTCCACGAGCCACGCTGTAAGGGGTCCTCCTCAGGATTATCCCCACAAGTCTCACACAGGCATACAAATCCTCCCGGTCCGCTGTGGGCTGTCCACTAAACCACCTGTCAGCCCTAAAGCCCGCCTCCAGCTGTCAGACACTTCCTGTCCACTTCCTGTTTCTGTCAGATGCAACACAGAGGCCTTCTTCTGCACATAGACGTCCCATTCATTCATCACCATTACGTTCACTCAACTAGGAGCTTCCTGATCTACTGCTTTCTTCTAACCTTTTGGTGTCTTTCATCATATACCTGCTGGTCCGTGCTTGCGTGCGTGTCTGTGTTGAGAGAAGCCAGTGTCCCCAGTATGCCCAGTAATGTTTAATTGGTGTAATTAACCTGTTACCATGGTAATTAACCTGGGCAACAGTCCTGTCAACATTATAATGACAAACAGATGGTACCGCTGCTGCCAACGCTGACACACGGAAATGAACACACATTCACGCACAAACACACATCCGTGCAAAGACAGATACTTACAACTGCAAAGCGTCCTTGGTGTGGACACATAACAGCATACATGTGAAAAAATCTTTTTCCCTTTGGTTCACACTCTTGTCACTGTAGGCTTGTTTCCTCAGCCATTGAACATGCAGTAAAATGTATGTCGATTTATTGTAAATCCCATTAACTGCAGGAAAATACAAATATATTTGATTAAGGGCAGACATTTGAATTACATGTATGGAAATTATACTTCAAAGGAGATAGGAGTAGCTTTCTCTTAAGTAGAATAAGTAGGCTACTATCTGTCCAAGTAAGTACACGACAGATCATGGAAAATAGACTATTTGATGTCATCGTAGCTCTTTCATCAAACTTAAATTCTTCATAGCAGAAATGGACATTATGCATTGTACATGTTGCATTGTAATGTTAACGATAAGATCATCTGCTACATAAGATATGTTAGATGTTTGTTTTTTTTCACAGCGTATTTTGATTCTAGTCCCGTAAAGCAGATTTATATGTGGCTCCAAACTTTGGAAGCTGTTCAATCTTGATCTTCCAGGTGCAGTTTCCAGGCCAAATTTGATTTAAGTTCAAAATGTTCAGTGTGGGAATAAAAACCTCTGAAGGATCACACTGCAGTCACCATGGAAAGTCGCCATATGGAAACCAGTATTAATTGTGTGAGGATTTAGTTTGTCAACACCAAGCTCGCCGATGGTCTCAAACGTAGTTCTCCCACTGACATGCAGTGTGAGGCTTGTCAGTGAAAACAATAGAAGTGAGTTGATTTTAGACCACATTGTCAGACAATGTAATCAGTGGAGCATGATGGGGGCTTTGATTTGATTACTTCCTGGTGCTTCGGCCAATCAAGACACATTTTTCGCTGCCATCACACTGTCCGGACCCATCAAAGAAAGGCCCCTTTCAGGGTTATGAGAGAGCGGTTTTAATGCAATATGAAGGGCTGGATTGAAGGGGATAGAGTCAAAGAGAGAGATAGCAAGAAAAACAGAAATACTACAGAGATAGAGAAACAGAAACAACATGGTGCTGATGGATAGAGCCAGAAAAAGGAAGGTTTATCTTGATGAAAAGCAGAGCCCTATTAGTTTCCCAGTGTTTTGCTCTATATGTGTGTTTGAGTGTGCACAAGGTTGTGTGTGTGTGCGATATGTCCACGGAGGGACAGTTTGATGGCTGCTGGAATGGTTAACAGGCGTTTCCACCGCCTTGCTCCTCTCACCTCCAGCACGGCAAGCTAATCAGCCCTTTCCACCCTGACAAAGAGCAGGACACAGATATTAACCCAATTTCTATCTTTAATAACAACCGATTGGCAGGATTGTTTGTCTCAAAATTGTGTATGTTTTTCACTTTGTTACTACAAATTCACAAATTCTAGCTGATTTTAAAGCAATCCACAAACATGCAACTGCTTTGTTTCAGTGGAGTCACTTTATTTGTGTTGCACATGAAGCAGAAATGAAAACACTATACAAAATGTGCCTTTATTAAATGAAAGGGAAGACACTGGAGCTTCTTGAGCAATTTATGTATGCAACCTGCAGATTATAAGTGTGAATTTAAAGCCACATATTTAAAGTTGATTCACGCAGGGATGTCAAGGAAGGGGAGTCACCTTGAATTTCGAGTCGGCGGTGACTGGAGGAGCTTGCATGGTGATGACATGATCTACGCTCACCCTCCTTCTGGATGTGCCTTGAGGGAGTTCATGTGTCAGTCTGGGTCACGATGAGAGAAAGTCTCCGCTGGGACAGTCAAGGCGAGATAGGAAACAGACTCTGCCGCAGATAAACACACAGGCAGTTGTCAAGGTCACCGTGTGTGTGTGTGTATAAATGTGCGCGCTTCACTGTGTGGTCGCGGCATCCGCTTTTCTGCATGTTGCAGACTCGTGGGGGGGGCACATCTGTGGAAGTGTCTCCACCTTTAAGTTTCATCTTTCCCTTTGCTGTCCTTAGTCATTTGTTTTGTTTAGAGATGCCATTCTTTATTATACTGAAAGTGGACGGTCCCCTCTCGTTTTCATCTTTATTAATCGATCTTTTTTGTAATGATTATATTCATTCGAAGGTTACTTTGCTTTAATCCCCTCTCACCGTGAGTTTTATTTTGATTTTATTATCAAATTCTTCTTACAAGAAACCATATAGTCAAATATGCATAAAATGAATAAACGTTTGTTGTTGGTCTTTGATAAGGAGTAAATTCTATTTAACATTAACTTGCTCGATTTGCACAAAATGCAGCTGAGATGCACCTTCCTAAAATCTACAGTTGCATTTCAGGTGTCTGTGTGTGTGTGTGTGTGTGTGTGTGTTTGAGCAAAAGAGAGCTTTGTAGTTGTGCTTCAGGCGTAATTCCACCAGGGGGCGCTGTGCCGTAGTGTTTCCTGCCTCTTTGATGTGGGGGGCACAGGTGGAGCAGGGAATGCACCGTGGCGAGGGTGTGTTGGGTTCGCTTTAGCTCACAGCCCGGTGGATTGATGGCTGCTGATGCTGCAGGCAATGACATGCCCACGCTGCCCCCCCCCCCTGTCACTCCTGGTTTCACGATGGACGACAGAGAACTAAACAGTGAACAGATGCAGGAGATTTAGTGATGATCTGTGTTCAGAAAACACACAAACATCCTGCTGTTTTTGTGTTTTTCTTCTTTACTGTTGCTCCATTATTGTTTATGAGCTGTTCCATCTTTTACCCTAAGCCTAGTTAATGCCTTGTCATGTAAGCCACATGTAAATATGAAACACAATCATAGTAATGCTTAATTCCAGTGAGTCGTCTCAAAGCCACCAGTAATCAGAGCAGGGCATTCCCTTGGTGCCTCACTTTGTGTCTCCCTGTCACTCCTCAGTGAGCACAGTTTTTGTGTGTGTGTGTGTGTGTGTGTTTGTGTATCCGTATGAAGTCGTAAGATACCTTTAAAGGTTCACTTGTAAATATCTTACAGACCATGGCTCCAAATGTGGGATTTTTTCCCCCAAAGCTGCCCAGGTGTAAGCAACCAATTGAGCTTGCTCAGTCAAGATACATCTTTATATAGTGTTTAAAAAATCCATCTTTTTCTATTGAATCTTTGAACCTCTTGTCCATCTGGGTCTGTTTCACATCTTTTGTCCATCTTTTTCCTCCCCAAGCTTTAGACCATTTCCTTCTCTCCCGTTACCAATAAAAACAATAAACCTTGACCCTCAATAGAAATTGCGTACCTCAAATCCGCCTTCATCATTATGAAATTGTTTCTTTGATTTTGAACCAATGCCGACCTTCTCTTGTGGGCGCTTAGTACGCCATCCGTCATTACAACGCTAATAAGTCTAAAAGCAAGGATTTGTAACTCAACGGAGTTCATAAAACAAACATCAAACACTATTTTTGGTAGAGCAACAAACCCTGATCTGTCATTGGAACAGTTCCTGAGAAGCAAACACCAACCGAGAGCGGGGAGCGGAAGAGGAACAGATGGACAAATTGGTAGGCAGGCGGACAGAGTGACAGAGAGTGATAGCTTCCCCACACCACCTCTAAATTATGGCGAAAGGAAATGAGACACAGAGAGTGGGAAATGCAAAGAGAGAAAGGCATAAAAGATAAAAGCCGAAATAAAAAGACAAAGACGAGAAAGGAGAGGAGAAGAGCCGGGGGTTTCCAGCGAACTCGGTGTGGATTCTCGCAGTCTGCACAGGATGTGAAGTTAAATAAAAATGATTGGATCAAGGTGACACACACTCAGCTGTTGGCAGGAGAACAAGATAAAATCACAGCCATTTTTCTGTGTGTGTCTAATCTTCCTTTTTTTATTTGGATCTAAATATCAGAATGGTTGTTTTTCATTATTTTCATCCTTTTGGTGCCACTCTCCCTTCACCATCGTATTTTTGTTATTTATTTTCGTCAGATTCCAATATAACACTTCTGGCCAATGTCAAAGACCTAAAAAGGAATAGAGATTGTGATTCATGATTTTTTGAAATATTTGTCAAGAGAAAAACAATTCCTGGCGGTAGAGTTTTATTTATTGTTGCGCAATACATGGAAACAGCACGCTTTATTGAATTTAGTACAGCGATGGCTGACACGCAAGATAATGCCCCCGGTGATCGGATCAAGTAATTCAACAGTCATTGTTTGAAATTTAAAAACACACACGCACGCACAGAATTGTATCTCTGATGGAAATGAGGTCATTAACTCTTAGCTATGGTGCCATATAAAAATCAAATGAAGTAAAAATATGTAAATGAAATGCATAAGGAAATGGAAGATAGACATCATGCTTTATTTTACATCATATTACCAGCATATCATCCCTTTTTCTCAGTCTCAGTTTTTGGTTTTTGTTTTTTCTCTTCGTGCACCAAACAACTCTGTGTGCTTCCAAGATGCCTTGCTGGTTTCTGAAACAACACATCAGCGCTATGCCGGAGAAAAACCATCAGGGATCAGTTTTGCTCATCTGCCATTTATAGGAAGCCACTCTATAAAATCAATGAAAGATGCTCCAGTGCCTGCTGTGCCATGCCCGACGAAAAAGTCAGGGTTCAGAGGTTTAGTTCTCCATGGCTGGTAAACACATTCATCATAATAAAGTGCAATGAAGTAATGAGAATAAAAGATGATAATGGGCTTTTTCTGGCGTTTTGTAATCCCTAAATGGACGCTCCAGTTTCTCCCAGCCAGAGCATATCACCGTCATACAGTAAAATCAACTGGCCAGCTCATAGCCAGCTGCTTTTCTTTAGCGCTATTATCTCATCAGATCTACTACAAATCAAACTTCTGCTGAGAGCGCCAGACGAAGAGAAAAAAAAAAAAAAGTAAACAAGTCAGCATAAAATGCGGAATGTTCTGTTCTGAGTTGCAACACAAAGCACAGGAAGAATGCAGCGAAACCTTTTTCACTTTTTGTTTTGGATTACTGTAGGCTGCTTAACATTTTGGTGCGCAAAGACGGAGAGCCAAGTGGTGACAGAAGGGAGGAAGGACACAGAGAGAGAGAGAATGGGTGAAAAACAAGGACAGGAATGGCACTTAACTGTGTCTTTCAGGGCAAAGATGAAGATTTGATTAAAAGAAGTTCTAATTAAAACTCAACAGTATTTTGATTTGAACTTAATAGTCTGAGCATGATTAAAGAGTATTTTTTTATTAAACTGAAAGGCGTTCATTTTCTCTCCACTTTATGTTTATTCTCCCCCGCGTTCTCTCACCCCCTCCGTCTTTATTTTTTTCTTTCGCATAACTTTTTTGATTACTGCGGCGGAGGTCGCTGGAAAACATCTGACTGTTTTTCACATCGTAAAAGTTACACCGAAGAAGCGCCATGCCAGGCCAGATGAAAGCACTCCGCGCTCCCGCAAATAACACCGCGTTAACACGACGACAGATGAAGACGGAGCACGGGATGCGGGCCGACGTGTGGGCTCGTAGACAGGCACCAGAGAGAGGGCGCCCGATGTGGGGAGGGGTGAAACATGTTTCCTTTCAAATGTGGCAGAGTGCCTTGGTGTCAGGAGGCGAAACGTGACATCCACAGGCCGAATCTCCTCCTGCACACGTCGTCGCAGAGACAATGAAGTCCGGATTGCTCTCGGGAGTTGGTTCCTGCAGTTCACAGAGCGGTTGGCTGTTACCAGGGATTTTTTTCTATTTTCAGTTATTCTGTTACTGTCTTTAGAACCATATTCAGGTGTTGTTATCTCTTAGATTGCTGACCAGACATATGGCGGCGTGCATCAAAATGGCCAAGTGCACCGTCAATGGGCTTGTTGAGCATTAAAGGGATAGTTCGGATTGTTTGACATTAAGTTGTATGATATCCTCACCATCGGTGTTGTTCATCAGCAGTGGCTTTTTCCCCATTGCGTCAAACAATATGTGCATCACACATTTTTGGTGGCAAAAAAGTCCGACCTCGCAATCCAACCCCATGCTATTTTCCCTCCCTTCGTATCATTGTGTGCACTGTTACATGTTTTGTAAGGAGACCGGTGCGACGAGTCTTCTCTTCCTCCTCCAGCTGATGGAGAGGTGCATGCAGTGTTGCGAAGGGAAGGAAAATAGTGCGGGTGGTTGCGAGGTCAGACTTATTTGCCGCCAAGATTTCGTGAAACAAATGGTTGCTCTTTTGAAAGCATATTGTTTTTTGGAGCCGAACGCCGTATCTGTGTGACCACAGCAACAACACAGAACTACTTTCTGCAAGACTGCAACCGGGCCCGAACTCCGCTCACGGGACGCAGTGTGGGAAAAGTCACTGCTAATGAACGGCAACGATGGTGAGGATGTCATACAACTTCATATCAAAAATGCGGAACTGTCCCTTTAAAGTGTCATTTTTGACCACCGTTTTCTACCTCTGCCTAATACATTTGCAAGGTAGTAAAGAGACCACCAAGGCTAGTGGCACTCTCCGATATATACTGTATTATAAGAAATAATGCCGATCAATCCAGCAGCATCTCTCTTGCCTCTGACAACACAGCGTCATGGCAACCAAAAAATACTTAAAATAATTTAGGACTTACTGGATCGGCTCCAAAGATTAACAGGGTTGGCTCAATCCACTACTCCACCAGGTTTCACAAAGATCAGCCGAATGTTTGTTGGTTTTTTTTGGGTGCATGAATCCACCGAGAGTCAAGCCGACAGAAGTGTGTGGCGGAGGTAATAAACAAGGACTAAATTGTATTCAGCTGCTTCAGGGTCACAGTAGCTCGCGGGCTGGCTGGGTGTCGCACAGCCGCGGGCTCGAGGGGGCGCGGCTGTACAACAGAGGCGTCGTTAATGTTATTAGTGACACCTGTGCTTCTCCTGCTATGACAAATCAAAATGTCAGCTGTGGAGAAAAAAAAAAAGTGCAGATACCAACGCAAAGACAGTCAGCTAATGAAGCCGCGGAGAAGCAGCTGTGTGTGTGTGTGTGTGTGTCTGTGTGTGTGTGTCCGCCCTGGGTGAAGACAGGTATGCAGCCAACTAATTAGTTCTGAGGATTAAGCCGAATGATGATTGGATTTAATTAGGCTTTTGTTCCAAATGCACCTCTCTCTCTTTACACACACACATCTCAATGCAAGCTTAGGTGCGTGCGTGTGCGTGTGTGTGTGTGTGTGTGTGTGTGTGTGTGTGTGTGTGTGTGTGTGTGTGTGTGTGTGT
>CAESWR010000078.1:114262-125917 GCA_903171835.1 Mullus surmuletus | reverse complement strand
GAAAAAAAAAAAAAAAAAACCTTCATGACATTCTGTCCCTGGTGGACACAGCATTGATTTTCTCATATGTCTCTCTCTCCCCCTCACTTTGTTTCTCCCTCTCTCTCTCCTCCATGTCTCTTTTTCTCTGTCTCTCGTGGTCGCTCCCTTCCGCCGCTGCCTGGTGGCTACCGCAGCATTGTGTGCCATTTATTGCGCTCCTTTGATACGCGGCACACGGAGCCTTTCGACCCCGCTATCAGATTGACTGCTTTGCTGAACCTGCCAAGAACCTGGCAAATACGATTACTGTAGTCTTCTGCTAACGTAAGGAGACAGGTCTACGCCATACATCTGTGTGTAGGTGTTTGTGTGTATTTGCACAAGCGCCCATATACATTGTGCTGACTGCTGGTCTTGTCATCCCCCCAAACTCGGCCTGTCAGTCAAACGACAGATGATGAAGGTAAATTGGGAGTTATAGCGGAGGGGAAGCACTCGCCAGAATTTCTGTGAAAAACACTTGGGGTTTCCGAGTTTTATCATAATCGGGATGATTATGTCGTTGTATCTAATCCTGTCTCGCCATGATCTAATCTTGCCTTTCCATCTCGTCCCCCTGCACACCTATCATTCACTCGGTGCGTCCACCTCCCTTCCCACTTGCCCGAATGTCCCGCTCTACGTAATATTGATTTTGAAAATCCAGGTCTCGTATCAATGCAGACATTTTTTAATAGTTAGAAAGCTGCTGCGTTTCACACAAGCCAAAGGTGGTCTCTTGCAGCAGTATTGTGGCATCAAAAAAACAACAACTTTTTTTTTGCATTTTGTATAACTTCTAACCAGCTACCACTATATTAAATCATGAAGAGGGATGATACATAATCTTGCGTATTGATTCTATTCTTTCTATGAGTCCTTCGTCAACAGAATTCTCTGCAGATTTCATATGCACACACATGTAGTCACGCTTAAATCACAGGACTCACTTTAGCTATAGAGCAGTTGGATTACAGACAGGCATGGATGCATCAGGTGCGGTGCAGCTTTTTTTCTTATAGCCTTGCATTACACCTCAGTGGGTGCACCGACATGCTTTTTATCTTCTGCGGCCATCACGTCCTCATATTCTCCCTTGTTTTCCATCTGCCTGCCTTCTCCCTCTCTGATGCACTTTTTTTTTCTTGCCTGGTGATAAAATTTAATTCATTTCTCCCGCCGGGTCCACCGATGCTCAACGTCGACATACTCCCCGTTATGGTGATTCGAGGGAATGCGTTCAGAAAATGTAATATGTAATTTCTTTAAACAATACAACTGTAAAATAGCGCCCACCCCACAGCTTTTCTTCTTTACCTTTCTCCTTCATGTCATCCTCTCCTTTCTCTTCTCCCTCGTAAAATGCCTGCACGCTTCACGCTCCTCTACCCACAATGCAGTGCAGGATAGCCGTTTGTTTGAATTATGACTAGAGCGCCTCAGAGAGGGGTGAGAACATTGTGTCGGCCACGTGCACACACGCACGCACACACACACACACACATTTGACCCATGCTGTTGTGTAGTTCTGTCGTTGTGAGTTTTTGCTGGCAGTTATTTAACACAATCCCAGCAATGAGCAGGTAGAGTCCGGCACATATCCGGCAAGACAGCACATGATATATAAGAAAATTCATAATGGGCGTCCTTTTGTGCGACAAACATCTGTCTACTATGGTGCCATGGGGGGGGGTGCACACTTCACCGAGTTATTTTTCCCCACCACCACCCTGCACCATATTTGCAAGGAGGGGAAGAAGAAGGATGAAGACATAACAGGCAGCTTTCTTTACACTTTGCCACGTCCAAATAATGTGCGGTAGACTGCAGTACGCTCGATAAATGTGATCAACTGAAATGGAAGGGAGGAAATGTCACATATTTCACTGACAGATCCCCGCACTTTCTTAAAATCATGGATTCATTCAAAAGTTTACCTTTGAAATCAATCTATTCATTGCAGCAACAATAAATTTAACGTTATATTAGATTCACAGTTTGGCAATGTGACCTTAATGTTGCTTGAACTTTACCGTATCCGTCTTTTGTCATTACTCACGTTTGTCGCTAACAAAATTACGAAAAGCTAAATCATCTCATAAGCAAATGTTAGTCTGCATTTACTGTCATTCTAATTGAGCAATATTTCATTCAATACATATTGAAAAGAAAAAAAATCATACTGTCCTTGACGGCATGTACCTATCTCGGTGCGGAACTTAGGACGTGGTTTCCTGTAACCTTGAACGGCACTGAGAGCACAATATTGGGGAGGGAAAAATGGGCTCATTTGCAAAACAAATCAGCATTTTCAATGAGGGTATGCTGACGTCCATCCATCCGGCAATAATCAGAGTTGCCTCAGCATCTCTCAGTGACGCACATTTAGTCAGCAATCCCCAATGACAGCATTAGCGCTGCATTGTCTCTCTTATACAAACTTATCATTCGCATAAAGTTAGGCTAGGAGAAAAGGCTGAGAAGATAGGTAATGATGGAGGGCGAGAGGTATGAAAGCGCCTTCGTAGAGGGTGTTAATGGAGGAGGCAGAAACCGAGAAAGAGAGTGAGAGGGAGGGTGTATCCTCTCCTCAACCTTCCATTCTTCGACTCCACATTCATCGCCACGTCTATCCTTAATTGACTCACATTGCTCACTCATCCCTCACCTCACCGGGGTTCACCTGCCTTTCACTTCTTCACTTCTGTTTTTTTGCATCCTTCTTACCTTTCTACCCCAACGCATCTCCCATAATGCATGTCTCCTTCCTTTTTCTTTTAATCCCTTTTTAACAACTCTGCTGATTCTTCTCATCCATTTGTCTTTTATTTGTCCCATTCTATTCCCATTCAGTCCAGCCTTAAATCCTTTTTGCTCAACCCAGTTAAAGAGAACCTGTGATACTGATTTTCAACTCTGTATTTTCATGTAACATACTAAAATATCTTGTCTCTTAAAGACAATTCCAGTATCCAGTATCCAGTATGATTGATTGAAAAAAGACATTGAATGGGTGAATGGGTGTCAGCCATATAGTGGGTCTCGAGAACAATTTGTAAAATGTTTAGGTAAAAATCTGCCCCCACATAGCATGCTGCTTTGTAGCATGAACATCATTCCTGCCCCCCTTTAATGTAGTATCTTATTGCTTGTAGTGGTTTGCATGTTTCCTTATACCGTTTTCTTCCACTTTTGGCAAAGTAGCCAATTCAATCGCTGGGCATAAATGACAGATAATTGGAACAAGAGAGAAGTCTCAATGCCATAAAATTGGCATGCAAAGCAATGACTCCCATTATTACTTTTTGAATACATTCACAAGTGAGCATATTCCACCTCAGATGTTTTCAGAATAGAGCCCATTATGTTTTTGTCAAAGAAAATCTCCACATTGTTGTTACAAAATGAATGAAGTGTCACAGAAATGTAGTTCAATCAGTTGCTAATAAAGTAGCTCTGCTTCAGATAAATGAGAATAATGAAAATGCTACTGTTTAAATGTATTCTTTAAAATTTGATGAAGCATTATTTGTTGATATCCTGCGGAAGGGAACCCTGGTGTATTCTCATCCCCCTTCCTCTGTCCTTTCATTAATTACTCAGTCTGTAGTTGTTGCTCACTGATGGATTCCTGGAGCAGCAGGGCTGTTGTCTGTGGCTATTTATTAGTGTGTGTGCGTGCATGCGTTTGTGTGCGCGTCTCTCCCCTTAGCTCCAGATGGTAGCAGAGGGAAGGGCTGAATCACTCTGCCAATAGGCATTATGATAGACATGATTAAACACACTAACTAATTATATGGTAGGAAATTAAATTTGAACCCCTAGTCTAACCCTTGTAACAAACATCTATGATCCGAACACACAAAAATATCCCCTCACACATGCAACACAATAGTGCGCATGTACCACACTTCTGCAGACACACAAAGTACCTTCTCATCCCAGACGGGCACCAATCATGTTACCGCTAATCAGGGTGCTTGGTGAACAAATCTGTCAGATGAATCCAGTCAAATCGCAGATGATGAAATAATTTACTGTAGACGAAGGCAAAGATGAAGCGCATGTCTGCCAATATGAATCCAACAGTTACTCCAAATTCTGGAAAAAATTGCAAATCTGAGGATTTCTGAAGAATGATGACGATAATGTTGTGAGAATAATGAAAACACAACCTTGCAGGGATACACTTGAAATATGTTTCAATACTTATCCGACAGACCACATTCACTGGTGACGTGGTGAGCCTTTGACCTCCGCTATTAGTTTACAACAATTTATCAAAAAAGGCAGATGGTGAGGAATAAAAACTGTGCAAATTATTCAAGTTAAACAAGTTAGTAAGTTAATATAACAACATAGCATTGGGAATAAAAGACTATAGAATGCATTTTCCAGTTAAATAGCAATGATTGGCTTCTTGATGTTTTATCTGTGCCTGTTTGGACGCTCCAGCTTCTTCTCACCAAAAACATTAACAAAAACATGCAGGTTAGGTTTTTGGAGACTCTTAGTTGCCCAGAGGTGTAGTTATGAATCTTTGTTTGTCTCTTTGTGTCAGCAAGATAAAGTTGGTAGTTGGCAATGCCATGCACTTGAATCTTGGTAATTACGGTGTGTTTTACCTCCCGAAAATACAAAAATGTTGTTATGATCCTCAGAATCGTTGCACTTAATATTCCACTCATTCAACAGATGCTTGCACTCACAGCTGACTTCCAACAAGTCTGCAATAAAGAGAGACTTTGAACTACACAACAGAATATTCTTTGATACCATTTTAAACCAGAACACCTGTTTTGTACTCCACATCGATGATCTTAGTAATCGTTACAAATCTGCCTTAATTTATTGTGTGTACGTGACTTTGCAGTAAACAGCATATCTCCAAATCATCTCTTGGATATAACTGCAATGCTTCAAAGCTGTTCAAAGCAACTCATCAGTCTCTGGAAGCCTTTAGAGGTTTGAAAATGATCATGTTGTAAGCCAAACATGGCCCATTGGCACAGAGTGTTTTAATATTTACTTTATCCAGTTCAAAATGAAGTCATGCCAAACATTAGCCACAAGCAGCTGGTCAATATCAGGTGGAAAGGCTTGAAAAAAAAAAGAAAAAAGAAAAAAAAACATTCCCCCACGATGTGAATCGCCTGCACAGTTTGTGGTGCGGAGGTGATCACGATGTTGTTGACTTATCTTTGATTTAGCAATTTGGTCTGTAAGTGTTGCTCGAGGAGTGGAATTGAGACGAAGGTAATTAACACGGTGGTTCTCTACGTTTGCCTTGCTTTTATCTTGTCACTATATTGCCACTTTCACAGATAATTCCCTGCAATCCCGCTACGTATTAAGTTGATCTTGAAGTGGCGAATTAGTACATAAATGATTTAAATGTTCTGAGGAAAAACCGCTCCGATTCCCTGCGCTCCTTCACGCTGAATCACATATACAACAAACCCAGGAACGCGCCGCTCCTGGAGCCCTCGATGTCATTTCTCCTTCCCTACAGAGAAATCCCAGATTTGAAAACCACCATCCTCAGGGTTAAAAGCTCACATGAGTGATATAACAGGTGTCGCAACTTCGAGCACACACAAGAGGCTGTGTTAGAGAAGAAGAAAAGAAGATTTAAAGGGTTGATAAAAAAAAGAGAGCAGGGAGAAAGAAATGGATTAGCAATGGATAGATGGAGTGGAAGAAGAGAGGAGGTGAAGGGGAATCAGAGATGAGAAGGGCAGCGGATGGAGGAAAAAAAATGGATTATGAATGGAAAGAGAGGGAGAAGATAAAAAAAATGGATGCTTGGAAACAAGGAGAGGCAAAAAAAAAAAAGTAGATGAGAGGATAGAAGTCAAAGAAAAAAAGGATTAGGGATGGATGAAATGGGGAAGGGGACAAGGAGGAGATTAAGGTGGAGTGATATGCTTTTATCTCGCGGTGTCTGGAGAGCAGAGTGTGACAATCCACGTTGGAGATGTGTGTGTCCACGTGGGAATATGTGCCTTTTGATTGTGCGTCCTCCTCCTCAACCGCCTCTGAAACTGTCACTCTTTCACGTGCGCGTCCACCTGTCCACGGAACGGGCTGAACGCCACTCATGCTTCCCACTTGAGTTAAAAAAAGATACTTCTTAATGTTTGCCCTTTGTATCTCTCCATCTGCAATCAATCCATCTGCCATCTGCATGTAGAAGAAGAAGGATAAGAAGCAAAAGAGTGTGTGTGGGGGTTGTAGATGTGGGGGTGGGAAAGAGGGAGGGTGCGTTTTTTCCGGGGTTGTTGGGTTCATGGATGGAGGGATGGATGGAGATGGAAAGGGGGGCGGGGTGGGGGGTGCATACCTAGAACCCAGCAAATTAAAGTAAAAGCAAAGGATGGATGACAGTGGGGCAGGGGGTGCATCTGGGAGTCCAGCGAATGAGGCGTCAACCAAGGTGGGGGTGGAGGGTTGTGGGTGGTGGGTGGTGGGTGGGTGGAGGAGAGAGAGGAAGGAAGGAAGGCAGAGTCGTGACTGTAGGTTGATTTACGGAGGCTTTCCTTTTAATGAAATTGTTTCAGTGACAGAGCCGGTAAAAGGCCCTTAATGGATTGGCTGGCCTAATGTAATGAAATTACTCCCCTCTTTCACTACAGAGAAAAGGGAGGAAGAATAAAAGAGGACATACATAGGGGAGGAGGGGAAAGGAGGAAAGGAGGAGTTGGAGAGGAGAAAATGCAATTAATATTTACAGAACAGACAAGAAGGGTGGGCTTTCGCGGCTGCGGCTCGCTCGCTCGCTCTCCCCTCCACGGCGTCTACCTCTCTCGCTCCTCTCTCTCCCGGTGGCCAGTGTGCGCCGGGCGTGCGGCAGGGAGAGGAGGTGATAGGCTGATGGCAGGCAGGCCATTTCAGCGCGCCCGTCTCCTCTCTCGCGCTTCCCTTTTCCTCTCCTCCTCGGCTCAGGGCTGGACACATCAGCGCCGAGGTGAGAGGCTTAACCTGCGCCATTGCGTGGACCCCGGGCATCCTGAGAGCGTATGTGTGTGAGACTGTGTGTGTGTGTGTGGGAGAGAGTTAGGTGTCCTCCACCTGCTACTTTAAGCCCACCACCCGGGGTATCACCTAACAGGCACCCCCACGCGCGCACACACACTCATTCACGTCTTTTGTTAGTCCCTCCCCCAGCTGAGCGGACCTTGCAGACTTGCGCCTGACTCTCTCCCATCTCTCTCTCTCCCATCCGTGTGTGTGTGTGTGTGTGTTTGTCTGTGTTTGTGTGACTGGCGCAGGCAACTGGACAGCAACCACATCAGCTGCATCGAAGATGGAGCTTTCCGGGCGCTCCGCGATCTGGAGATTCTGTAAGTAGAGAAAAACCCTTCTCTTATTCAAGGCTTCTTTTCTGTCTTTCCTCCTCCTCCGTCTCCTCCTCTCATCCCTTCTTTTTTCTTCCCATGTGTTTGTCTGGGATTCTGGGATCTGTCAGACCCATTCTTCTTGTCTCTATCAGCATCGCTTTGTCTTATTCTCTTCCTCTCTCCTCTGAGCTTGTTTGTCTCCTCTCTTCTCCTCTCCTCTCCTCTCCTCTCCTCTCCTCTCCTCCTCTCCTCTTTTGTGTGTCATCACTCATTCTTCCTCCTTCATTTACTTTTCCATCTCGCCTTGTTTCCATGTGCACCTGCTGTGACTTGAATACACCAACTTTACGATGTTTGAGTGACAAAAATGTAGTTTCACTGTCTGAATGATCTGCGGCGACATTGCAGTCTAAGTCTGCGCGAGCTAAGGTGCATGTTGAAGTACTTTTGCTTGTAAGTGTGGCGTACCTGCCCATTCACCGACAACTGTGTCGTCCTTGAGGTGCACTGCGCTGACTCGGGCGCACACACACACATTCACACATACACACAGTGTGCCTGCCACCTGCTGTGGCTTTTTCCTGCATTATGTACATTAGTGCGCGTGGGTGACTCCTGCTGCATTGGGGAATAGTCATCCAGTGGTTCCAGCGATGTGTGTGAGTTTGTGCATCTTGTCCCTCAATCATTTTTTTATTTCATTTTGTGTTGAAGAGCTTCTCATTTGTCACTATGGTCACAGGGGCGAATGGCAAATGTGAAATGTTGGAAAACGCATGTAGGCGTGCAGCATCAGGAAGAAAGGATCGTTAGTCGGATTTGCTCATGTACAAATGTATAAATGTTGTTTTTCACTCTTCATTAGGACCCAAGTTTTATCTTTTCTAGCATTTCTGTGTTTAAAAATATGTGAGTGTTGCAGGGTCAGGTTGTGATTTGATGAAAACCCATCTGGGAAATAAATTTTTACAAAAAGTTAATCCTCTTTTCTTTTTGGTTGGCACAGACATTGGTGAATTTATCTGCAGGGGTTGTTGGCAGTGGATTCGTATTCTCCTGTATGGTGCTGAGAGGTGAAAAGGTTACTGTAACCGAATGTGGTAATGAGAGGGTAAAACTGTATAGCAAATGAGCCAGAGACAATGAGAAAGAAAGACAAGATAAGAACGCAAAAGCAGAGGAGAGGGTGGATAACAGTATAAGGAGGTAAGAGCCAATAATCCCAACTGTCAAAGTTGCACAGGGCCAAATTCTGCAGGACCATTAGTAGACAAAGCCGTACCAATAAAGACCAACTAACCCTTCAATTGCTATAATTTGCTGAATTGTGTTTATCCCCGAGCTTTTAAGCACATTGTGGATATAATCAAATGCATTTCATCAGTTAAGCATCTCAAACAAAGAGCAGGACTGTAAGTGGTTGCTCCTAGAGGAAATGTGCCTCATTATTAAGATCTACTGCACCAAGCAACATTGACTATCAAAAGTAGTGACCGTTATGCAAAATGCACTTCATTTCTGCTCACCACATGATACAAACCAGAGCTGCAGTTTATGGAAAACAATGTCTGAATGTGTTCTCCCACCAGCTCCTAATGGCAAAGCAAATTCTCAAATTAAGTATTTCCTGAAGAAGGGAACTCTGTGGGTTGCAAAAGATGTGTAAATATTTTACAGTTTCTTGATGCAGGTCTCATTTGTATGAACAGATTGGTTACTAACAAAAAAGAAAAGAATAAAAGCAAGGTTTTGTCATAGTTGTATAGATCTAAGCTATTGTGAGCTGGGGAGATTCACAGGAGAATGAGACTCATCTCCTGGAGTATCCTGCTGTTATGGTGCTCTTGGTGCAGTCTGGTGCTTGCCTAATGTGTTCCCATGAATGATTAAAGAGAGCTGAGGATACAGTGGAAATGGTTCAATATGGGGCAGCCCACGCTGAACTGCATTCACCTCCCCAAAATAAAACGTGGTGCAGCTTTTAAAAAAAAAAAGCATGCACGCAAAGTATGTCAGAAAACAGTTACTTTCACCTTTCTTTTGTTCTGATATTACTGCTACCTTTTTTTCCCCCTCCATTTTTTGATTCTCACTTTTTGCTCTGCGCGCGGTGGGAGTGATAGGGGGCAGATAGAGGGGGATCGGCAGTGCGAGATACAACATATTAGCAATTCATAAGACTCTGACAGCTGAGTACTTGGCAGGATTTACAATTCACTGTAAATACGCAGCCGTTCCCATTCACAGCAGACAGCATGACAGCACACAGTATATTCACTGAATGTGACGTTTTAATAAAGGCAGGTGCACGTATGTGTATGTGTGTGAGTGTGTGTGTGTGTGCGTGTGCGCATGTGTGAGTGTGCACGTGTGCAAAGGGCATGAATGACAGTAAGCAATTCTGCCGCTGGACTGATCTTTATTTCAGGCATCTTAACACCCGCACACGCACGCACGCACGCACGGACTCGGTTCCGTGTGGAGCCGCACATATGCGTAAAACACACACAAACGCAGACACAGACCCATCTGCTCGGTTCCTGGGGTTGATTTCGTGACCACGGTGCAAAATGGGATGATAGAGATAACACTGATCAGAGGTCATGTGACTGCAAAGTGTGCATGCTTGTGTGTGCGTGTGTGCGTGTGTGCGTGTGTGTGTGTGTGTGTGTGTGGACTAAACTGTGTCATTCTGAGGGTAGCGTTTCACACCTTTCCAGCAGGGAAATTTGTGGGGCGTCAGGGCATTTAGGTAGCTCTTCACCTTGAATTATCAGTGAATATGTGATGCAATTACCCATTAGCAATTAATTACCAATCAAACATCATGTGACTGACCAATCAATATTGGCAAAAATGTGCTGGTCCTACAAAAAGTGCTGCCTTCTTGTTTTATTTCAGTGTCTTTGAGGTTTGGGCGCATGCATGTTTGACTGTTGTTAGATGTGTCAGCATGTGTTTCTGCCTTCAATCTCATTAGTGTGTACTTGTCTGCCTTGTGCTCATTGTGTACGAGTGTCGTTCATGAATAATCCACCAGTCACTACTGAAAGACACCGCCATCACCATTACTGGTCAATAATGCATGATGGAGCTGTAAGATGACAATCAGAGCGAGAGAGGACTGTCTTTATGCTTGTGATTGTGTGTGATTGCGAGATAGAAAATGCAAACGCAGTGGCTCAGAGGCGAATGGATGCACAGCGATGTGTGTGTGTGTTGTGTGCACGCCTGAGCCATTTTTGTGTGTATGTGTCATGCTAATTGAAAGAAGCACGGCGCTGTGTGTGTGCCGCTAACGAATCTCCACATTAATTAATCTAGTCATTTTTAATTAGCTACTGTTTCTTGGTAGACTAGGCTTTATCTGAGCTGCTTAATATGTTTCACCAGAGCAGCATTGACAAGTCAAAGCGTAATATTGGGCCATTTTGAAAAAGTTAAATGGATTTTTAGTTTGTTAGTTTCATTAATCTTGTTATAATTGTGTTCTGCAAAAGAAATAAGGGATGTTCATTTATTTAATTTCCCCACATGTTATATTAGAGACGTTTGAAAAGATTGGATTTATGAAATATTTGACCAATGTCAACATGGAAAACATGTATCACTAGGGCAACTTCACAGCAGAATACCATCTTTAAATCATGATATTTCTGATGTGTTTGGTCCTTGCATTTTCAAAAAGGATAACGTTTAAAAAGTAAATACGTCTTTGGCATTTTGTCCTAGACATATTTAGAAGCCTTTTTTGTCTGTCATGAATTTATAATCGTCCAAAGCTCCTTTGAAACGTAGAGAGGGTTTGCATGTATGTCGACGTCTTAAAGCATCACTGCAGCATCAGCGCACGACAAACTCGCAACCCCCGTTCTGCCGTTCCCTGACAAAACTTCTTCGTCTTCCATCCTTCCTTCCTTTTGTTGTTTCCTCTCAAGGCAAAGGTCTCGGCGTGAAAATATGTAAAATGAAAGCGTACACTTGCTAGAGCTGCCGGATGGCATGTGGATCGAGGTAAAGCGGTTCCAGTTGCTGTTAACATTTATGTCCCCGTCTGACAGATGAGTTTACCCGTCAGAGCGGTGCAGGAAGACAGACAGATACAACTTAAGACACCTTTTGCGTTCAACTTTTCATTTGATATCGGCTCCCTTTACTCATATGTCTTCAGATAGGCTCCTTTCTCTCACTTCCTCACTTCCTCACGTCCCTGCGCTCTCTTTCATGGCTGCTGGGATGAAAGTGGTGGATCGGCGTTGTAAAAGCCAGGCAGTGTCTGGCTATGATTTATTTA